>JANHFN010006679.1:64218-75271 GCA_032468175.1 Toxicocalamus goodenoughensis | reverse complement strand
TGTATTCATAACTATGTATATACTTATACTTATTATCTTGTAAGCAATTGACAAATCAAATAAATAAATAAATAAAAATAAATATTTTGTCTGTTTAAGACTATCATTCAGTCAAAGGAAAGGGACGCTTCTTTGCAAATTTCTTGAAAAAGAAAGTCATATTTATTCATACTTAGGAAAAAAATCCCACACATCCCTGCATGCATCCTGCTCCCTCCTCCCCATCTGTTAACTGCAACTTCACTTAGATCATAATTCTATTTTTATTCTTTTCAGAAATATTTATCATTTATGGTTTTATTGCTTTTAATGTTGTAGGACATCCAGAATCACTTCGAAGCCAGATGGGCGGCAAACAAATTTAAGAAATAAATAATGCTTATGAATTATTGTTATAACATTGTCTGATTTGTGTTTTATATTAGAACAGTTCTAGACAGCTGTGCTGTCACTATAATGAAACTTCCCAGTAAACAGTAACATACTAATAGAGAACTTCAATATATCTACTATCAAAGAAAAAAAGATTTTTCATGAAACAGTCATACTTTCATCATCAACAGGTGTAAGATTGTTGCCCTGCATGACAGTAGTGTAGGATCTATTTGTCTGTGAGCGTTTCCCTCATATAGGGCCAAACAGTAATACCATCACATAAAAAACTGAAAGATGGGTGTTATTCAAAATGCTACCAGCAAATTTCCATGAATGCATTGATTTTAAGCTAAACTTGAAGAATCCATAAGTACATTTATCCTTGGGGACATAAGACATCCAGATAGAAACTGAGCAACATGGTATATGCAATACAATGCAGTGAGCCATGTGAAGATCTGTACATTGGGGAAACAAAATAACCACTTCATAAACACATGACACAACACAGGAGAACAAACACATTGGGACTAGATTCATCCGAATCAGAATTTATTACATAGACCAGAGACCACAAATAAAACCACTCAATAAAACATACAATTAAAAATTATAGAATAAAATAATAAGTAACAGATAAAATCTATGATAAAATCCAGTTTGTCAATTACAAAATCCAGTCTGTCAATTATAGTCTAACTATATTAAAAATACAATCCATAAGCTGTGTGGCCCGTAGTCAGTTTATTACTAAAAGGAAAGGAAAAAGCAGTGCAAAGGATTTGCCACATTTGTTGTCTAAAATATCTATGATGGGTTTGACACGTCTTTTCAACAAATCTCCATTGCTACTGCGCAGAATCTATCCACCTCCACTGTAGTTATGGACTGTTCATCCATAAGCAGTCACAGGAGAAAAGCAGTGTGGGAATGGCCAGCAATTGTTGAAAAGATATGTTTTTCCTACTTTCTCTGTAAAAGGAACATCAAACGAATATATGACCCACAGTCTCTACCTCTCCTGAGCCACAGGAACAGAGTGGTATCTTTTTATACTGGCCAATGGAAGTGCATGGCAATGTGCAAGCAAAAATGCTTTCCAATGGTTTGCCAACTCCAACTGGTTAAAAAAGCTGGCAGGAGTAACAACTTATCTAATGGGATCTGAAGCCAGAAACAATGAAGATTTCCCTAAGTTCGTTTATCTTTCAATGTTTACAGATTTCCCCCCTAAGCAGAAAAACACTAAGGATATAATCCATCTTTCACCTTCACTTGAGTCAGAAGTGCCCTCAACATCTTCTCACAAGATGAATCCCCAGCTGTATGTCCCTTAAAATGGACATAAATCTTCAGGGTTCTGGATGGGGATTTTGCCAAGATAACTGCTAAAGGTGAAGTCGCTCTGATCTGACCTGCTGGTGACAACAGGACCCAACATAATTATCTTTCAACAAGCATCCCTACTGGAAACTCATACTGACAATATGAAGACCAGTGCAAGAAAAATATGTTAAGCATTATATCATGGAATCTAGCTGGGTAGTACCATTTTAGAGGTCTAAATTACTCTGATTCTCTGATGGATTAAGCAATCCATCTGCATTTAAAAGAAACAGGCCGCTCTTTGAAGACAACAAAGTCTGGGGGTGGCCATGGCCAGCAGGTGACTCATTTAGCCCATGGACCACAAGTTTGACACTCCTGCCCTAAAAGAATGCAAATGACCAGCTGTCTACAAGAACTATAAATCCTTCCATTTCCCACCATCCAGTCAGAGCTGAAGAAGCTTCTTGAAGAAGAAGCGAAATCTCTTCAAAGAAAAATCAGAAAGTTCAGTTGCCTATTGAAAAAAGCACTTTTGGGACAACCATGACCTGGATGACTGAGAATCTCCATAGACATTGAACCATGCTATACCACTAAATCTGAAGATCTATGCTTGTTTGTTAACCTGGAGCTAGTCTGTTTCACCAAGTTCTGTGGGAATCTGTATTTTGCATGAGGACAAAGAAATGCTTTGGGATTCCCATTTATCTAAGACTGTTCTACATCTTGACATGAGCAAACAAATCAAGGGCCTTTCTATAATCAATGAATTACATATTGACTTATTTTTGATATTCTTTCATTTTTTAAATTATCCAGCATGCATCAATAGTTTTTGGTCTCTTGTTTATAATGTAGGGTTCTGACTGTGTTAGATAATCCTAAAATTTATTTATTTACCATATGAAATTAAAAATTCTGTATGATAGTTTGCATGCTCTGATAGTTTGCTTTTTTTGGTTAACTTACTGACCTTACCCTTACTGACTTGAGACAAGACATATATACTTTCCCCTTATTTATTCAATCTATCTGTTGAATATATTAAGAGAAGATGGATTGGAAGAACATCTGCAAGTTTTTAAAGCTGGAGGAAGATACATCAGTAACCTGCGCTATGCTGGTGAGACTATTCTGATGGCCAATCTACAAGAACCATAGTAAAAACATAAGATTAAAATAAAATTTAAAGACCAAACTAATGAGAACACTTAGAGCAAACAGTTTTAGAAGTGATAGCAAAGATATAGCAGTAGTAGGCAGCTTCTGCCTTTTAAGATCAACCATCAACAGTAAAGGGGCAGTCAAGAAATAAGACGAAGACTAGAACTTGGCAGAGTACTTATAAAGGACTTCGAAAAGATATTAACATGCCGTAATGCCATACTACAAAGGTCATAATAGTGTACATAATAGTACTGTATTCCATGTAATACTGTATAGAAACAAATACAGGTACATGAATTTGATGATGCAGGATAGGAAAATTGACACCTGTTCAAATTATCGTCCTTTGGAAATGTTAGACAAAGATCAGCTATTTGGAGAAGCACAAATGCTGGGAAAGGTGAAAGGAAAAAGAAACAAGGATGACCAGCAGTAAGATGGATAGATTCTATTATAGTAATGATAAGTATACCTAACCCAAGACTGGGAAGCCCTGACATACTATATATTCATTAGCCATTCATTCACGCCAAAATGAGATCGTTAATTACGATAGAAAAAAATCCATCTATTATACGATTTCTTTTTATTTTCAAGTGCAATCAACTTTATTTCTACATTCCATCTTACTAACCAAATGTTAGCCCTCACAGATAAAACAGGAAACACAACCAGATGAGCTAATGCTACTTTATTGTAAAACTACATTAACAGAATCTTGCATATTTGAAAGTACAAATCTCCTTCAGTGAATTTTAATTGCCTGATCAACTATGGTGGGTCTTTATCTAACCATTAAGCATCTCGTCTCTGATTGTTTACTAGATGCCATCGTCTCTTCTCATCCCTCAAGGTCACTCTTACATGCCATTACATCAGTTCAACAATTTACATCAGCCACATCATTTCAGTCATGCTTTGTGCTTAGAATCAATAAGAACAATTTTATGCACAAGAAAGTAGTGGATTACAATGGTTTACTAAGGTTGAATAAGCAATACTTGACTTGTGGTAGAAATGTAATTGATTAATAAAAGAATGCTTATTTATTTCATTTCATTTTATTTTATTTAACATTAACAACTGTGTAAACAAAGATATATGATCTACTTTAGGAGTGCACTTACCAAACAAAACTGGGACCAGCAACTCTGCCACTAAGCAACGCAATCATAAAATGAAACATCTCATGACAACACTCATGTTTCAACAATTATTTTAACTGCTGGTATTATTAAGCAAACTGCTGCAAGGACTGAAAGCAGTGTCATTTGACCATGGCTTGCAACTTCCTGCTGGTTTCCCCACTAACTTGGCTTGTCAGATGTTGGATAGTTGCAAATGGGGATCACATATCACAGGATACTGCAACTGTTATAAATGCACAATGGTTGCAAAGCACCCAATTCACAATCATGTGACTGCAGGGATGCTATGCACCAAGTTTGAGGATTAGTCATAAATCTCTTTTTTTAGTAATTTTGCAACTTTAACGAACATTTGGTAAATTAAGCACTACCTAACTAGAATTTATATAGAATTTTGGAGCTGTGTTGCTGCATTTAATATTTCTTATAATATGTGCACAAAATTCTTGGGTTCAATTCAATAGCTAGAACTTAGTGGATAGGCAGTTCATAAAAGAATGGATAAACTGTCCTATCAGCACTAAGGGGACAAATATAGCATGCATGCCAAAATAATTGACCAAACTAGTCTACCAAATAATTGAACTAATTATCAGCCTTGGGGTCCAATTTCAGATCCCTTAATAATACTTAGCATTTATACAGTTCACATATATTACCTCACTAATTCTTAAAAGCATCATGAGATAAGCCAAAACTATTATCTTCAAATAACAGTGAAGAAGCTAAGAAATAACTTGGATAGTCACAGAATGACTATCATAAGTCATTCTATATAAATTCTAGTTTAATTTTCTCCACGTCCTGAAGGTCACCTTTGACATGCAGGAAAAAGCATGATACCCTGAATACTACTGTCAGCTTTCGAAGCCATATTAGCACCAGAAGCTTCCACACTACCACATTCCTGTGTCTGGGAATTTGAGAAGGCAGATTTCTTAAGAGTGTATGTAGTTAGACATAATAGCATTCTTCTTTACAGTCAAGGTCATGTCATCCTGAACCAGGACAAGGAATAGTTAGAGGATGTCTCCAGCTGGGATGGATGGTGATTGGGCCATGTGATAGACTGAGGAGTGCAGGGAAATGGATCTTTGATTTTCAATTACTGAGGGAAAACCCAGAACTCTCAAATTCAGGTTTACCCAGATATGCCAGTATGACAATTGTAGTAAAATGGAACTTTGACAAAATGTCTGTCTTGAAGTTTTTGGATTTGGAGTTTATTTTTCTGGAATGCTGACATTAACCTGAATTCCTAGATTATCAAGCAGCACCCCGATCCAGGGGAATGTCCAGGGTCCTGAGCCCCAACCACCAACCTGTCAACTGGGAGGTGCGAAGACTCAGGGAAGATGGAAGACAAAGAAATGACTGAGGAGGGAGCTGTGGGGGGAGATACCAGGGAATTTGTTGAGACCCAGTATTATCCCTCCAACGAAGTGGTTCAAGCCATTGAAACTGCAGAAACAAAACAAAGGCTGAGCACTCGGCCCAAGGAAACAGATTCCTGGAAAAGTTGCCAATCCAAACTAATTCCTGAGATGGGACCCGAGGTGAAGTTGCCCAAATACCGACTAGGCTCCAGCCCAATGGGACACAATGGGAAACTCCAAAGATGTTCCTGAGACAGGAAGTCTAGTCCTTCCAAGAATGTAATAAGGGTTAACGGAGATGCAGTTTCTGTAAGCAACACTGGAATGTTTCCTTCCTGCCTTCCTTACAAGATTAGGCCACTAATTTCTTCTAACAGCCGGTTCTCCAAACTGCTTAGAATGTTAACAACCAGTTCTAGTGAATAGGTTCGAACTGGTAGAATCCCACCCCTGAATATAGGTTTCCAGGCAGAACTGTGGCAGACCAACATACCTTTGCTAAGCAACGGAAATGACACTAAGGAGGTTGCTGGTAGCTGAGCTTTATGCGCGAATGAACAGAACTTCCCCAGACAAGGAGGAAGCTGTGTGATTGCCCATCTGTGCTCCAGGTAGTTGCTCCTCAAGAAAAGACTGACCACATCTGAAGATATTGTCAAATATTCTCAAGTAAAGTGCCAGGAGCCAGGGAAGGCATCACCAAAGCTCAAAACTTCATCCAGAAATCATACATCATACTCAATGAATCTACTTTCTAATGTACATTTTTAGGAACAAGGATTTATAATAAATACTTTTGATAGAACAGATAAATTGATAAAAGCCAAGTGAATGGATTCATGGAAATAATTCATGGAAATAATTAAAAGAGATAGAAAATAAATGCAATATAAAAGTAAAAAGCTTCTGGAGTTGTATTGCCAAGTGTCAGCAGTGACTAGATGTTAAATAATTGGCTCTTTTAGGATCCAGAGACAATGAACATACCAGTAAAAAGGAGATTTTAAACCTGATTATTAACTTTAGCAGACAGATTTAAACAGAAATACAAAAATATTACATAGCAAGCAAGTTGATGACAAATCTCCATTTAGCTGTTTGGATGCTCCAGTGGAAACACAGGCAGACATACAACAAAACAGACGAAGTTACATAGCATTCAGTACTTAAATCTATACTGAAATTCAAAGCAAAAAGGAAAATACCAGGGTTTTATCAAAAATAGATACTAAAACCCTTAAGACCTTGTTTCCATGGTAATAAGATTGTAGGACCTGACCTTGACTTGATGATGCTTCTATTTATCATGCAAACCGACAGAACTCTGGGATGAGCAGGAGAAACTGAAAACTATGCAGATATGCCAGCGCTAACCCAAATCTTCAGGATTTTCTATAGCTGTGTGAAGATTCTTCCCATTCTTCCTTTTTTCACCAAGCAACATTATTATAACAAAGAATAAACTCTAACTTCTAAAGAAAAGCATGCCCCATTGAACATAGCAAGGAAAGTTATGATTATTGCAATGTAATAGTTGTAAAGTAATTTTAGTACAGCAACCTGTAACCTTCATGACAGAATCAATACTATTCATCAAAATATCTTGGAAAGCTATTTTTGACTAAAGATCTTTGAAGAACAATCTGAAAACAAAATTGTTTTCTAATTGCATTATAAGGATGAGGTACAAATACATTGCTATTTCAGCACATGGAAGCCATAATACTTTATTAAAGCAGTAAATGAACGATGTCTAGGTTGACTGGAATTCCTTTGTTATCACTACAGTATCTTTGGCATTCTGCTCTCTTTGAAACTATTTACTATGATTCAGTTGCCTACAGACTTGATCTCATGCCCAATTATGTGGGCTTAAAAAACTACTATGAAAAAAAGCACATAGACATTCTAACAGACCTATTATTACAGTACAATACATTTGTGTATAGACTGGGCTGGCATCTTATTCCGAATGGTTACTTCATTGAGAATAGTCCATGTTAATGGAAGCAGGAAGCCTGGCTTCTTGAGGCTAGGATCTGTCAGGCATACAATTATGACAGAAAAAAAGCAAAGTCCATTAACAAAGAAATATGGGGAAAAAAACCAAAAGGAGGAAAAATACCAAGTTTATTCAGGATCCTACAAAAAGAAATCCATTTTGGAGGAAGCATACTAATAGGTGAACTGATTGCAAGGCTGTGAATTTCCTCTCTTAAATTCACCTCAGAAGTGATCAACATTTAAAAATTATACAATAGAATGAAGAACATGATAGCAGGAAAGAAGATAACAAAAATGATGCCTTGCACTTATACTGGGAGTTTTTGCCTGCCTAAGGAAATCCAAAGTCTCTAGGCAATGAATCACTTCAACCCCCCCAAAAAAAGACTTCAGGAACTTGTACAAAGACTTCTAAAAAGAAACTTCACAAAGGCAAATTAAGACTCTAAGATTATAAATATGAAGGGGAAATTAGAAGATTGAATCAATTAGAGAATTATTCATGTCTTAGGATTTCCTTCTGAAAAGAGATCAAGGCCTGAATTAGGGATCAAAATGATGAATTGACTAACCAGCAGCCAACAGAGATATGGATAAGAAGTGGCAGATTTATACACACAGTGAATCCAAACTGACAACAAAGGCTCTGTACTGTATAAAAAGAAAACATTACAGCCCAAACACATGTAGATAGGCAAAATCTCCCTCTATGATGGAGATGGGTGGTTTTTAAACATGATATATAAATAAAAATAGAAATAGAAAAAAATTATTAGCCAGCTTCTAAACATTTTTGCATAATGCTTAAAGAAAACAGTTTAAATTGGAAGTTGTTATATACTTTCTTTTCAATATAAGAAATGCTTAAAATTAAATATTTAAATGGTGGAATGCAATTACAGCATGCTTTGTTGTTTAAATTATATTTATTTTATTTATTTATTTGATTTGTCAATCGCTTACAAGATAATAGGTATTAAGTATAAACATGAGTAAGAATACAGGAAACAGGTACAAATAAATGGGGACAATAGGAAAGGGACGGTAGCAGAGGTGGTATTCAGCAGGTTCTGAACAGTTCTGGAGAATCGGTAGCAAAATTTTGAATAGTTCAGAGAACCGGCAAATACCACCTTTGACTGGAGATTTTACAGTATCCTTCCCCTGCTACACCCACCAAGCCATGCCCGCAGAACCGGTAGTAAAAAAATTGAATTCCACCACTGGACAGTAGGCAAGATTGTGCACTTATGCACGCCCCTTACAGATTTCTTAGGAATGGGTTGAGGTCAATAGTGGATAAGGGTGGATTTTCAGTAAGAAAACCTTCACTACTTGTAATATATTTCCTAATAGGATTTTTTTTTAATTCATCAATTCTCTTTTGGAGTTCGTATAAAAGCAAAAATGTTTCAGAGTCAGTATGGGTTCCCTCTGTTGGCTGGTATTTAATGAAACAATGCCTTTTCCAAAGCCCTATATGTTAACCAACTAAATGTAAAAAAGGAGGCATTAAGTCCATTATGAAGATGCACTGTAATTTTATCAGTACTTCTAAGCATTTTTAACTCAGGGATCTGTTTTCTGAGCCCGTAAACTTCCACTGAACATAGGAAATAATGCTATTTCTTTAAGAAAGTATTTCTCATCCTTGGCATCCTGAAGTTGTTTGGACTTCGGCTTTCAGAATTATCTGCCTAGCATGCAAGTTGCCAAGGTTGAGAAACACTGCTTTAAGAAGCAGCCAATAGGCACAGGGAAGCTCCTGGGCTCACATGAATCCAAATATTTCATAGATGTAATGATAACCTAATAATAGGCTTTATTGTTTTTTTTAAAAAGTTCAGAATATTTTTAAAAATTAAAACATCACATTTTAAGGATATTCAAACTGGTTTGTACGTAGAACAGTTGGTTTTTGACAGTCTGCATATGAATGGAGCATGTTTCAGATGTTCAAACGGTTTAGAATTGTTTTGTTGTAGATCCAGATTAAATGCAGTTGTTCCAGGCAGAAATTAGGAGGGAGGGTTTAATAGTGGGAGGAAAAGAAAGGTGGGATTCATGGGATAAGCAAGGCAGTGGAGATGATGGGGTAGAAGCCTGGTTTTTTACTGCAGAAATCTTCCGATAAGAAGCAGGTATACAGACCAGTATATCAGGAGTGGCATCTGCGACTGAATCAAGCGAAGGCAATGGGAAGATTGGGAGTGAATGGGTTGATGGATTACATCATGCTAAGAAATAATGGAAGCTGAAAGAAGGTAGAAAGAGAGGAAGGAAAGGGCAGAAGACAAAAAGGATGCTAAGAAAATAGGTGAGAGACAAGCCAGTGCAGAAGCAAAGAGAAAAAAGAAGGGATGTAAGGGATGACGTGCACCAGCTTAGTTTCATATTCACTCCAGGATTCCCAAAGCAAAAAGCAAGAACAATCAAAGCATTCTGGATTTTGCTTCTATTAAACTGTGACTAATTTGAAACCATTCAGCAAAATTTATGGAACATGATTGCTCATTTCAGATTTGAAATAACACCTATCTTTCATTTCATGCACACCTATACTTCTTTTTTGCACTCTAAGCAGATAAAAAAATCCTTATGGTTTTTATTCATTATGATTATCATTATTAAACATGATACATCTCTAAATACCAAAATTTCTCAGTACTATACAATAAAAATAACTTTAAAGTCAACTGAAATAATCAGAAAGAATTTTCAATCACAGATTATCATCACTGCAGCCACCAGCATGTTAATCTCCACAAAAGCTCTAAGTAAAAGTGGATATTCATTCTTTAAATAATCTGGACCTTAGTATTGTAGGACTTTATTAATGATCAGCAATTTGCATTTCATCTAAAAATTTGCACTGTGCAGCACAATGCTATAAGAACATATGTAATATCCTCTTCCTTGAACCAACATGGATGCCATGTTTTGTACAGTGGAAGTTTTCAAATTAGACACACAAAGATAGTCTCAGTACAAATTTGGAGTTTACTAACATGCCCATCAAAGTTTTACACTGATTATCTTATAAAAAGGATACAATTAATTACCAACCAAATTTTATAAAAGACACTTCTGCTGCTTTTCTCAAAAAAAATTAATGATAGATTTAAGTCTAAAAGTACTAACAAGTCATGTACCCATGAATGAAAAATATTATCCGATTCAAGACTAGCACATCTTTCATCTCTTTAGAATTATAGTCACTCACAATGAGATATCCATGTTGTGTAGATTTATTTTCAATTTGTTGATCCTCTACAAGCCAATACTAACTTGCATTCAGGAAAGTCACAACATTTCCTGAAAAAGTTATATAAAATAGATTGGGTGCCTCAAGTATACAAAGTACGCAAATCCAGACTGCTATTAAAGTTCATTCTGAAGAGTAACCACCTTGAATCCACCTGAAATCAGAGAGATAGGAACAAAACCATAGCACAGAGTCAGTCTACCTATTTCTAAACCTTGGAATAAAACAAATAAATTTCAAAATCTCTCAGACAATCTAGAAGGATACTGTTGACAATGGTATTGTTAACAGTAGCAACCTAAAACTGATAAAGATACCAGTGCATGCAAAATAGATGTTTGTGCAGGTAAGATTATCAACCTTGATGCCAACCAAAACCAAGCATTTAA
>JANHFN010006679.1:22052-35673 GCA_032468175.1 Toxicocalamus goodenoughensis | reverse complement strand
ATGACTATAACCATGTTGCTTGTATCTTTACAATTTATATTGTTTTGTTTTCTAGTATGATTTGATTGCTTATTAGTAACCTATCACTATCACTAAGTGTTGTGTCTTATGATTCTTGGTGAATGTATTTTATTTTTTATTTATGTACAGAAAGTTTATGCACCAAAAGACAAATTCCTTATATGTACAATCACACTTGGCCAATAAAGAATTCTATTCTGTTCTATTCTATTCTACTGTATATCTGAACCATTGCATATGCAAACTTGACATAACAAATGTAAAAATTAAGAGTGTGTAGGAAACAGAAAAAAATGCTTTGTTTTGAAACTAGAATACAATACCAAAAGTTCTGCCAAACTATTTCAATTGTTTGATTGTTGTGGAGTTTAGAGGTGAAATCAAATCTGAGTGGGTCAAGTGATGAAAGGCTGATATGCATTGCCCCATTCACCCCCCTTTCCCTTAGTAGCTTCCACTGTGGCTTACTCCAATGGCCCAACTACTACCGCACACCTTTCTGTGCCTCCTCTTCTCTACTTCCTTTTAGCTGCCTCCCAGATATTCCAGCACAGCATATTCCTCACATCCTATCTACATTCAATGTGTAGAATTCAGGCCAAGCCCTTTGAGTTTTCTTGATCTCTGAAATAAATGGAGAGTATACTGTGGAATGTAGCCAACATTCCCTTGTACACATGCAGGAGGGAAGGATGGTGCTAGAATAAGTAGACAGGTCAGCCAATGAGATATGTTGTGCTATAATATTAGTGGTGGCAACTGACAGAGAAGCTAAAGGATGATTTGGGGAAGATTTTGGAATGAAGCACATGGATTAATGTACAGTAATGTATAGTAATAGTGAATGAGAGAACATTGGATGGATGAGAAAAAATCAATTAAATATGCTGTTCTCGGTGCATGGACTAAAATATGTGCCCTGATTCACTACAGATCACATGAAAACAGCTGTATAATGCAAATAATTATTTGTACACATATTTTACATATCCTAGTAAAAATGTAAACAGATGAAAAACTTCTCTGACATAGTCTTTGATTTGCAATTTTATTACTACCACAATTTGGATTAAACAAAAGAACATTTTTCCCATTTGACTTTCAACAGGGATGTGAATTGGCAGAAGTTTTGTTTTAAATCATCTATTTAGCAGGCAAAATGGTTTGTATATATTTTGGTTTGTTACATAGTTACATATATATTTTTACACAAAAGGAAACTGACATCAGTAGACTTCCATTAATACATTAAGTATGTACCTTGCTACCAATTACTATAAGCCATAAGTGAATATCTTCAACTGGAATACCAAGTGAAGGTTATGATGTAAAAGTCAAATGGATGAGGTACAATATAAATGTAAATGAAACACTTCCCAAAAATATGTATGCATTATACATTATAAAATACATTATAAAACCTACTCATCAACGATGTAAAAATATGGCTGAAAATCCAATCAGAAATCTTGTATTCTTGCTAAGGGTATGTCTATAGACTTAATAGAATGGAGCCATAGAAAGGTTTGGTGGAAAAATTATTAAAAATTTCATCCTGGAATAGAAATGCTAATTATGTTAATAGTAGAACTTTTCAAGGTAATAAATTTGAACAGAAAATAGGTGGTCAATTCTAGCAATAGCTAATTTCTTATTGAGACAACTATGTTGATGCTTCTTCTTCACAATCAGCTTCAAATAATAAAGTCCTTTATTCAGAAAATAGAATGGCTTAATTAGAAGACCACAAAGCATTTGATGACTCCAGAATGCTTCACATAATTTGTAGTTAGTTCCACTGTTGATCTTAAGAACAAATATTAGCCTTCAGTAGACTGATATGTGAATTCTAAACCTTACAATAATTCAAGCATGGTGAGAAATATATTTAAAATGGTACCTTGGTACTCAACTGCTTTAAAACTGGTCAAATTTGGCATTTTGATGTGAACAATTTTTCCCAGTACTTGTTTGTTTGGTACTCAATGCACAAGCTAAAACTTGTTGACTCACTATATTATTCCTTATTGGGGGGAAATTGTTTGGTACTTGTCATTTTTGCTACTCATCACACTTCCAGAACCAATTAATCACAAGTACCAAGGTACTACTGTACTTTTAAAAGGGGGGGGGGACTCTTCATTACTAACTAAACATCCATGAGAAAACCTGATTTTGAAAGATGGCATACAAATTTTGAAAATAAATAAAGTAAGTAAAGAAGGATGAAGTTCAAGACCTAAGCTCTTAATAATAACAGTTCCTTTGATTAATTTCTATAGATGATACTAGCTGCTGAAAACTACAGATTGCCACAAGCTATACATTAAATAAACACAAATAAATAAAATAATTTTCCTATATTAAAAGATGCAACAAATCTTTAAAGCTGCTTCAACAGCTCAATCCTATATTCTCTTTTCTGACTCTAAAAGATTAAGCAGGAATTGCAGACTGTCGGTATAAGGTGCTAATTGGATATCTATAAATTAAACAGAAATGGTCATTAGCCAAAGAGACATTGCTGAATAACTAAACACTTTTATCCGAACATGTCATGTTCATTCCCAAAATGTTTCCCAATGAAATTATGTAGACTGAGCAATACTTACTACAACACCATTGTTTGTGGTAGTCTCACGGTATGTAAAATTGCAAACAGTCCAAGCTAAATAATATGTGGACATGAGTGGAGTCTGTGTAAAGTGATCCGTAACCCATCCATCTTCTTCAGAAACAGAAGTTTCCACTGGCATATTGGACAAAGATAAATAAGTTGCTTGATGCTTGATGCTGATTTTAAATGTGGCCTTGTAGATAGGCTCATCAAAGCAAGGAAAGGCTTTTCTGGCATGTGTAGGAGAAAACTGTGTAACTGCAAGAAACCTGGAAGGAAAAAAATGTTTTTATTCAGAACTGGGTACAAAAAACAAAATATTGCAATGCAAAAGAAACTAATTTGGACTAGTGGTTAAGACACTAGGCTAGAAACCAGAAGCATGTTAATTCTAATCCTGCCTTAGATCAGCTAAGTGACTTTAGGCCAGTTATTCACTCTCTCTGCCCACAATATTAGACTCAGGAAATAATTGGTCGATTCCTGTCGGTCAACTCCCTGTCATACCCAATGGAGTAACACTTGGTTGATCAAAAAAGAAATAAAGATCAACTTGCAGGAAATTTGCAATTGAAAAAAAAAAGAGCAACAGTCATTTGAAGCACTGTCAACATTTTTTTCTTTTGGACTAAAATTATTTGGTTTTGGATGACCTTTCATTGTGTATAACAATGGCCATATCTGTATCTATATCTATAGATGTATCTATAGATTTTTATAAAAAACATGTTTTGTTGAACTTGAGAAAGTGTTTGAAAGAGCAGTAATATGCAACATAAAACCAAAATTACAGTTAACACTAGAGAAAATGTGTATCTGATAGTTCTATCAATATGGTTTTTAAAAGTCGTTGGGGTAGCTTACAAAGTGCTGCAACCTGTAGCAGAATCTTAGACAGAATAAATCCAGGAAAAATAAAAGCAAGTTAACTATACTTTACAATCGTATTAATGATATAATTACCTTTTGGGAACTCTATAAGAAAGTAATAATGCATTCTGACTTCATAATGCTGTATAGTGTTTTCTCACCTAAGAATACTTAATGGCTTCAATTCAGTGTTGACTTCTCATTTCATGGTTTACATTGTGATTGGCCCAAGGTCACCGAGTTGGCTTTGTGGTTAAGATGGGACTAGAACTCACCATCTTCTGGTTTCTCGCCTGATGCCATAACCACTATACCAAACTGGTTCTCATACGAATACTGTGGAAACTGTTGTTTTTATAAGCAAAGTGTTAGTAATATTCCAAATTGAAGGTATTTTCTAGGTGCCTATCTTGCTCCATCAGTAGTAATTCCCTGATATTTTACTATGTGTAGCGTTTATCAAATAGACATATTAAGAAAAACTGTGTCAAATATATATAATCATTGGCTCAGTTCAAAGAGCAAATATTGGCAAATATTGGCAAATATTGGTCTACTTTTTCCCTCTTTATTTGCACATTTAAAAAAGGACTGAAAACCTCTACTTTTGGTTTTGAATATATTGCAATTCCAAAATATAAAACAAACAGAAACAAGGATTGCTTTCACAATCAGGTTTGTTAACTAAAATAAGACAGAACTTGCTAGGTTTGCTATAATGGGATATTGCAAATCAGACAACATCGGAAGTAAAAGTAATTTAATTTTCAGACTTGCAGAGAAAAAGAGAAGGGACAACATGGAATCCCATGGCCATACTATTGGTATAACATTTTGTTTGTACTTGGCTTTATCTAATTCCAATGGAAAAATACTTATTTAATGATGGAGGGATGGTGAATGTTTAAAAGCTATTGAAAATAAATCCACTTGATTTACCAATTTGAAGGATTTTAAACCTCCATCTTATTTCTGTATAATTTTTGAATTTCTTTTCATCCAAAAAGAAAAACTAACAAAACTCTGTATAATAGAACTGCAAAGCTGATGGAAGTCTTGATTTATGATTTCATAATTTAGGCAGAACATGATTTTAATTTATATCATGGTATATGTCTGACAATATTTTATATAGTCTTCATATTACTATATTTTTTTCAAATAAATGCATGTAACTTTGACAACTGATACAGGCCTCTATTAAAATGACACTTTTAAAAGTGTGGTAATTTCTACAATATTTAGATTTCTTTAATTTCACTGAAAATTCAAATTATTAAATGTTTAAATAAATACTAAATCCCACTTGCTTAATGCCTCCTTGTGTTCCCAGACTACTTTTGAAAAAAAATTCAACTTTCTTATATTTTCATTAATATTTTCAAGTATTTAGTTCTTGAACTTGGCATCTCAAAACCCTCATTAAAAAGAATTATAAAAATTCCTACAATAAAAGCTAGAATCATTACACTGACTTTTAAAAATGCATTGTGATAAGTTGAAACATATATGATAGTTGAAAATATACATTCTAAAAATGGTTAATGATATAATTATTTCAAATAAAAACATGTTCAAAGCTCACCCACCAGATTTGTGACAACTGGTTGTTCTATGTCATTCCAAACCACTAATGCCAGAATATCTGGAACAAAATTAATTGCAGGACTAAATTTTCAGTCAGAGTGGATGAACTAATGTGGGCATTCTTTAGAATGCTAATAAATATCAGAAGGACCAAATTGAAAAGTTGTTTTTAAAAAAATATTTATACATGAAACTGATGTTGACCTGGTGATAATTTCTTCCTCATGAAAGACTTACAAATGCCATTCTTAGCCCTCAAATACTAAATTATATGTGTGGGAGATCAACCATATCTTTGTATTAACTTCACCAAGCATAAATAATTATGTACTAACACATTATGCTCTTATGTGCTGAATATAAATGAAATGCAATAAAAGCTTATTTCTATATTCTGATACTTGTTGAAAGTAATGAATTAGAGGATTAAAATGTATTCATAGCTTGTGGGCCTTATGGTGTACTTAATAACATGGTGGTTTTAATACATTAGAAAACATATCTTGACTATCAAGTCATTTATTAGAAAAATGCAAATAGAAGTTGTGATCCTGCATATGTTTTGCTTAAACTTCAAAATTTACACACATGTGATAGTTGATGACAGGATTATATCTCAAATATGTAATTATTGGTATGAAAAACTTACGAGATGGCATCCTTGAATACAAATGACAGTAATTTGTACCTATTTTAATTCTACCTTTTCTATTAAAAAGGCAGACATGTTTCCTAAAACATTCTATCTAGAAATTGGTTTTGAAAAGTAACAAAGCTGTTAGGATTGCTTTATATTAATATATATAAAATCAGATATCCAGTTAATTTATATATGATGTCCTTTAAAATGCTGTTATGTCACCAGTATAGTACAATGACAACTAAAACTTTTATTGTAGTATTTTGATTTTACTTTAGACAATCAAATATTAAATTACACCTCAATAGAAAAATTAGTATTTTTAGAGTCTCAGCAATATTTTAGAAATATTTATGGTATTTGCTGATATAGTCAAGAGATTAGCCCTAACTTCCTTTATTTATCTTTATCAGTTTTACAAAACTATTAGAGCAAATGAACAAATAAAGGAAATATAGGTCTGCTAAAGCCAATTATTAAATATAAACAAGTCAAAGGACATAACTGCTTGGGAGCAGTTCTTTATCATTAAGCTATTTTGCAAAGAATGTTGACCAATATTTTGCATGATGATTACTAATTTTCTTAACTGCTACATAATCTCACTCTGAAATCATTTTAATTGTAGGTTATCCTGTTTCCAACAGTTATAGGGTTGCTAAACTTTCAGGCATATTTTTCCACAGAAATGTGTTCTAGATCATGATTGCCAAATAAATTTCTGATATTTCAAAAAAGAAAACATTAAACAATTCAATGTGGTCTATATTTCAAAAATACTTTACTTCTCTCTCAGAAAAATACAAAGTGCTTGATCCTCTCTATGTGAGATTAGGTATTGATCTGTTGACTTAAATAGAGCTGGACCAATTTACAGCAATTTAAAATTTTGTTTTGTGCAATTCTTTTATAATTGAACAATTCTATGGCACTCTACTCAGAAGAAAATGCCACAGTATTCACTGAAGATTATTTGCAGATAGGTGGGTACAGGACTGCAACATAAATGTATAATCAGTAAATAACTATGTGAATAGATACCAAAAAATATTGGTATTATTTATTCTGTGTGTACATATACTAAGACTTGTTTGTAATTGTTATATTATTGCATGTGCATAATAATTTTGCCACAGCCTTTCAATTAGTTCTTTGCACTCGCCATATTTTTTATTTTTAATCTTTTATTGTAATTTCTTGTTTTTAAAGGTATATCTTCCAGAATCCACTTCCAGAGAGTTTGGTGGCAAAAAGTTTAAGAAATTAGTATTATATAATTTAGAAAGAAAATTTGCCTCAAACTACATTTTTCTGTGGAGATGCATAAGACAACATATCTTCAGTAAAAAGTCATTTATTAAAGCAATAAAAATAGAAGTCTGTGATCCTGTATACTTGCTGCATGGAGTTTGTAGTAATATCATTTCAATGAACCATTATGCTGCAAAATCATTTCACACATTTTGAGGAAAGTTGTACTACTATCAGGTACAGAATGTTGGCATAATTAGTGTGAAGGCACTCTCACTTTTTGGATGGCAATGACTTAAGTAAACTAGTTGTTCAAGAGAAATTCTCAAAGATATGAGGTCTACAGAATAAGATTAAGGTTGGATTTTCAATGATATTCAGTATGAAAATAAATACATTCCATATTTCTGATAACAAAGTTATCAGAAATTTAATTCTGCTTTCTTTAACCTAAAGCTTTCTTTAAGGAATTAGAGCTGGGCTTTGATCTTTGATTTGCTGAATAAAAAGTCTAAACCTGTTCTTAACAGACATGGTCTATAATGTGATTAAAAAGGGAATTGAACTATTTAAGAGTTGTCAGTAAAGAAGCCCAAGATTTTCTTCTCAACTGCAGAGCATCCTTGAAATGGATCGTCTAAAATCATAACAAGGAAAGGAATGCTTTTCTCTATTTGAAATTCTGAAACTTCTCCTTCATTGTTTCTGCTCTCTCAGAAAATCCATATTTACTATCAAACAGATCTAAACCACTATCCCTAATTGTAAAATATTTATACAATGTTGCTTCAAAATTCTTAACAAGTTTAGTACTAAAGTCCTTTGCAACTCACTTGAATATACAACAAAATATTTCCTCAATATACTGTAGCTAATAGATCCATGTACTGGTGGTACTTTTTAAAACTTTCTCAGTAAGAGAAGCTTCTTTAAGTTCTATAGAACTAAGTTCCTTTTATCCCAATTTTTATGCTTGTTGATGTAAACAAATGCATATGAAACAGTGCCAAGTTAAAAAGAATTTATCCTACAGCAACAGTAACCAATTTGCTGCCTTCAGATACTTTTATTGGCAATTCAATCAGTGAGCTGAAAAACCACAACAGTGGGAGGATACCTACCAGTTTGCCTATCCTGTCTTGGACCTTATGTTGAGATGTAGGAAATAGTGGCAGATCAAATACAGCTTTCTTACAAACTTGAATAACACTTGCAAATTATTCTGTTAACATCCCAGGGTGAATTTCCGTTACAAGCTATGAGCAGTAAAATCCACTTCCCTACCAAGGACACAGTTGGAAAAAAACTAATGAAGTACAATGAATTGTTCCCCTTTTTCCTAGGATTGCCACACAGGTTTGCCTTTCTGTGAAATGAAACCAAGAATAAATGCAGGGAGACCCCATTGTGCAGACACAGGTATAGCAGAATAAAATGACTTTGCTGTTAGTATTGCTACAATATGAAGAGATCTCTCTTAACTGCATTTCAGAATTAAAACATCATAAATGTTCTAAAACATTTCAGCCTTAAAATACTCTATACTTGCAGTATTCTGCTTCTTTTATCTGGTTCTCTTTGAGCAGGAAAGTTTATACACACTTTAAGTCAATAAATAAGTTGCAAATAGAAAGTTAAATTCCAAATTTAATTGCTCATAGAATAGAATAGAATAGAATAGAATAGAATAGAATAGAATAGAATAGAATAGAATAGAATAGAATAGGAGTAGAGTAGAGTAGAATAGAATAGAATAGAATAGAATAGCTTTATTGTCATTGCATTCTACAAATACAATGAAATTCGAAAGCTACTCCAGCACAGTGTCCCAAACACCACATCACAATCACACTACAGAGTATTAAAAATTAAAATAATTAAATAATTAAAAACCTAGTCTAAAACCTCTCTAAAGCATAATATAGTAAGTTAGATAGTTTTAAAATGCCACTATATACATAGGGCTAAATTACATATGCATTGTTTGATTCAAGACAATTATTGCCTTGGAAAAGAAACTATCAGATCCTGCCTAAGTAAAATGTGAACTTTGCTGGAGGTATAGGATAGAGTTTAAGCAAGGTCACACGAAAACTTTTGAAGAAGTTTAATCAAGTGGATTTAACTACAAACCTATCAATTTCTGACATATAGAAGTTGTATTAAAGATGCTTATGAAGTCTTTTATGTTCTGAGATAAAATGTTAAATTAAAAAAAATAGTTTTGGGAGTTTCTGGGAAGTTAAACTTTTCGATTAACATGACTCTATATTAATAGAAATGGTGCCCACGTGCAGGAATTTTCAGGAAGAACTTGTTTTTCCGACTTGACACAATAAAAAAAAGAAGTTAAAGAGGGTAAGGGAAGGGCAAGCATGGAAAGGAGATCGATACCTTCTTTCCCCGTAGAGGACGTAAGAGCTGCGGAAAAATCCCAAAAGCTCGTTCTCGATCGGAGCGTTGTAGAGGATCTTAAGGTTGTAACTTCTCTGTCCCTCTAAGCTCCGATTGAGGACTATCACGAAGACCTGGGTCTGACGGTAAAGGAAGAAGCCGGAGACATTCAAGGCACCGGCCAGCCGGTCCTCAGCCACGCGGACTGCTTCGATGTGCATTCGGTGGGCGTGGAGAACGATGTAACGGGTGGCGTTGAGACACTCGACTTGCACATTGACCTCGCCGCTGAAGGTGAAGTTCTCCATGAAGACGCTCAGCATCAGGTTGTAGTGGAGCGGGCGCAGGTGTCCGGGAAGGCGCAGCTGGGTCCAGGGCTGCTGCTCTCGCCGCCTCGGCCACTCTTCCTCCTCCTCCTCCTCCTCCTCCCTTTCCCCTTCCCCTCCAGCAGCTTCCAACGCCACGGTCTCTTCTTCCCCTGCACTTCCAGGGGTTTCCCCGGCGCTGTTCTGGTTCAGGCGGGCACTTCCTGCGGGGGCTGCGGCGGCGGCGGCGGCGGGTGCCGCCGGGACACTTCGGTTGCCCGCCCTGCCTCCTGGGCCGTCAGAAGCGGTGCCGCTGCTGCACTCCTCGATGCGCACGCTGAGCAGCACAGCGACCATGGTGACCACCAGCAGGGCCAGGATGGAGACGGCGAAGCCCATCACCAGGCGCTTGTGCACCGTTATGTGTCGCTCGGTGGTGCGGGGACGAGCGGCCGCCGCGTCTGCCCACTGGCCGGAGAGCCCCCTGCCGCCGTTCCTCAGAGCCGCGTCCTCCTCGATCATCCTGAGCACGAAGGATCAGCTCTTCTGACGCTTCTCGGCCAGGAACATCAAAGTAGCGCCACCCTTGGCTCCTCCCGCAGGGTTGCCGCCGTCCCCCGCCGGGGCCAGGAACGCATCAGAGACCGCCGAGAGGAACAGAGGGAATGACCGGGGAAGCACCTAGCAAAGAAAAAGCCCTCCGCTTCTCTTCTTGCTGCCTCCTCGCCTCCTTCTGCCGCACAGCCGCTGCGGGTGTCACTTTGCGAGGAACCCTTCGCCCTCCCTAAGAGCAGCCCCGGCGGCCGAAGGAAAGCTCCCCGCGCCCCATGTGGGAGGAAGAGCCGCCGAGAGCGGATTGGGCAGCGAGGGTTTCAGGCGCCGGGCGTTCTCCTCTAGGCAGGTCTGGGCGCCGTTTCCCGGTCGGCGCTGGAAGGAGAAGCTCTCGTGCGAGTCCAGCGAAAAAGAGCCAAGAGCTCCGGTTGGCCGCCTCCTCGCTCTCCACAGGCTACTTATGCGCTCCCTCAAACTCGCCGCGCCACAAACTCTCCTCCCACTCAGCCCCTCTTGACTTAAAGGGTCCGCTCTTTGCTTCGCCGGCGTCCATTTTTGCCTCGACGGCTCAGGCGCTCCCGAGAGAAAGAAGAACCCGAGGCGAAAAGGGTTGTTGGCACAGACGAACCAGGTGCTGACTTTTCAGCTCCGCGCTGCTTCGGCTTCCGGCTGCCCGCAGGCACCGTTGTGTATACTTCGGCGGCCGCGGTTCTGTAAGCAGAGAGTCTGTAACCTGCGCGTCTCTGGGAGCGCCTGAAGCTTGACGGGGCTGCCTAGCACTTGGTGGCCCCGAGCCCTGTCGCGAGCTCGGAGTCCGTGGGTTGGAAACAACGCCCGGACTCCCGAAGAGAACTCGTCGAGGGAAGAAATCGGCGCAGGTCGGTCGTTGGCCGCCGCACCTGAACGGCGCAACTACATTCTTTTGGAAAGGTCTGGCTGACAGACTTGGGAAAGTCCCAGGAGGCAGAGCAGGGAAGGTAGTAGACGAAATCGGCGTGCGGCCGGCCGACTGGTGTTCAGCTTCTCTCGCACGTTACAGAAGAAACGCGCGCGCGCACATCGTGCAGCCGCCGCCAATAAGGTCCAGGGAAGCATCCGCGGCACTGACTCTTTTTGAGAGGGGCTGGTGGAAGGGGGGGGGGGCACACACTACAACGGTGTACTTGAAAATGCGTTCGTCCGGGGAGGTGCAGAGAGCGAGCAATGCTTGACACTGGTGGCTTCTTAGGGACAGACCTTGAACGAATTTGCCGGCGAACGCCACATCATAAATTTGCTCCGTTGCGAGATTTCCCCCCCCCCTTTATACACACATGTTCAGCATGCATACATAACACATGCATGCATGTTCGGCATGAATACATACATGCCTACATGTTTGGCATACATATACACATACATGTTCAATGTGTTTGTTTGTATGTTCTGAACATGTATAACTACATTAGAATGACAGCCTGTTTTATAGATTAAGCCTATAGGATCCATTCAAATCAATGCCTTTACCCAGGAATTAAATCTTTCCTATGGTACCTGAGGATTTGTTCACAAGTTTTGCCCTGAAAAATCAGTATCATGCAATAAGAAATTAGCTCCCATCCTAAGAGATGAAGAATTCTTCCTTGTATTTACCTTTTAACACTGAATGTGCTCTTCAGTGCAAACTGACTCAGAAGCAGGCATGCCATGAAATGTAATTCTGCCAATATCTTTATGCTGCCAGAAACACAATTTGCACTGAGCCAGAATATATATTTTTATTACTACAAGAAATACTTTTCCTGCAATATAGACACATTAGAATGGGCAGAATTAAACCTTACTAGAATATATTAGGGCTCAAATATCACTCTAATCCATAACATGGTTTGTTTGCTATCGGCTTACCATGTTTAGTGAACAGAACATATTAGCAGTGTGGTATACAAACCCAACTTCATGGTTAGCACATTGTGTGAATGGTTATTGAAGTCTACTCACCAAAGCTTGAAACAATGGTTTATTTAATATGATATGTGAACCAGCCTATAAATTTAATGTTCACAAAATATCTGAAGCATGCCAGACAAGTGGCTTAAAAACAATAATAGTCCTCAATTGACAGGTATGTTCCTGTCCCTCATGGTAGATTTATTTCAAGACTAGCACAGAGAACAATCTTGCATGCCCTGCTGGAAATCATAAGTGATATCCCAAGTCTATTGTCTTTAATGCTCTTTGTAAATGAATAAGCAGGATATAAAATAAATATTATTTCTAATCATTACATCAAGCATTGGAATCCACAAATATAAATGCTTAATAACAAAGAACAATATTTAAGGGAACTAGTACTAATAAAATGTTAATGGTAGAAAGGCAATCAAATTACTTCATATCCCTTGTTTTTTTTGGGAAATATTAGTCCGCTTGAACTGGTTATTTAATTTATATGCAGGAGCTAGCTAAGTGTTTTTAAAGGTGAAAGTGAAATCTTCAAATTGACCTGTCAGATATGTTTTTTATTTCGATATCTATAACTGAGCAGCTGTCGGTGAAATGTGTAAGCAATTCACTACAGCAACCCCTGCAAATCTGAAATTATGACAAAGGTAATTTGTGTCAGAAAGTACTTCCAGACAAATTCATGCTTCAGTAATGCCCTGTTGCAGAATCAACCTTATATAATAAATATTGTTTTACTGTGATGAGAAAGAGCTTACATAGTAAATGTCAGTGGTCAGTTATTTTGGTCTAATAATGTGCATTTAGCTGGACTGAAAAAAATGTTTGCCAAAGTTTGCAAACCCAAAAGTAATGTCATGATAAACCCAGTGCAAACCCAATCTTCAGTCACGATAAGCTGATATAAGCACTAAACACATACTTCCAAGTCCTTAATAATAGCTGCCAAAAAGTAAAAGTAGAAATGAAAGAGTAGGGAAAAAGACAAAGAAGGGAAGAAAAGTTCGGAGTCTGAGTCTGCAGAAGGATTTGTTAATGTTCTAAAATGCCTCTCTGGAAAACTGAACCAAAATGTATGAAGAAAATGCCTCTATTCTAATAAATGAAGAAAATGCTTCTTCGTAAAAAAAAAAAAGCAAAGTCTTGTGTTCTCTTTCGACACAAGATTTGTTTCCAAACTATTTTGTCATTCCTAGATCTATATTAATACTAGCTGTATTCCAGTTTCATATTTAGTAAAGACATTGTTTTTTATTAATTTTGTTACTATCCCCTCAATATACATTCTATTTTCAAAGATCTGATGTTATGCTTTCTTATCTGGAGGACCATTTATAGTCTAAATGGTCTAGACTATAAATAACCTAGCTTTCCGCCGAGCCCTGAAATGTCATCTATTTACCATAGCCGGGGACCCCTAGCCCTTCCAGACTTCCATTT
>JANHFN010006678.1:33771-51250 GCA_032468175.1 Toxicocalamus goodenoughensis | reverse complement strand
TTGGCCGGCTAGCCGCAGCAGCCGGCTATAAAAGGGCTGTTGCGAGCCGCCCTCGCTGAGACCTACGATTAAATAAAGAGCAAAACTGAAGTCAGCCATGGTCTCGAGTCTTTATTCCCGCGCCTGAACAGGAGCAGTAGGTATAATATTTATATACCTTGAATTACCCTGAAGTGCTTTTTCCAAAGTTTTTTTCTTTGAAAATGTTTTGCTTCTCATCCAAGAAGCTTCTTCAGTTCTGAAGAACTCAGCTGAAGCTTCTTGGTTGAGAAGCAAAACATTTCAAAGAAAAAAAAATCAAGAAAGTCTAGTTGCCTTTTGGAAAAAGCATCTTTGGGACAACCATGACCTGGATGATTGAGAATCTCCATAGACAAATAACCTTGAAGTTATTTATAAAAATAATAAAGGTGGGATTAAAAAAATCTACTAAATAGATAATATGCTCGTTCTGAAAACTTTGAATTGCTTGCCAGGGATTTATTTGGGGTGTCCTGAACAGATAAAGGCCTCATTTTCTCTCCTAATACGAGCCCATCTAACTGGATCCATGTAAAGTCTTTTCAGAGATGCTCCTGCTGCCAAAACATGAGCTTTCTGACTAAGGGAAACAGCTTTCTCCCAGGTGGTTCCTTGGCCCTGCTCAAAGAGGGACTTTTAGCTCTCATTCTCCTATACTAGGCCAATGGTAAAATGCTTAACAGACTTTCTTTTTTTGGTTCATTTGATTCATTATATTTTGGATTTTAATTGTTTTGTATGCAATCAAAATAATTAAAATGTATGCACTTTTCTTAATTAAAAAGTCAAAATTTCAATAATCCATGTTTTAAAAACATTGAGTCTATTCTAAAATTGGAGAAGGGGATTTTTCCCAGACGGATCTATATATCATCTCATTTTGTTCAGGTTTTTTAAAATGATACCTCTTTGAAGTTTTCCAGTGCTAATCAGTGGTAGACCCTACATTTCATGTCTTCTTAAACTTTGTCTTAAGGGTCTGACTCAGGTCTGGCAGCTTCTGATTCAGCCTGAATCAAGATGGTCTATTTGCTGAATTAGTTAAGTATTCTGAATTGAATTTTATGATCCCTGCAGGCCCAAAATATAACTAATGATGAAAAAAAACCCCACATTTAAAATCTCATCAATCAGCCAAAATATGTGCATGTAATCTGCTTAGTTACAGCTGAAGGTACTAATGTTATGCCATGATCAACATTTTTTTTGTTAAATTTAGCGTAATATTTGATTTTATTCAAAGGTATAATATGTTTCACAATTTCCTGTGATTCCTAGACTGATTGGAGTTTTGCATTTACCATGAGCTTCTCTTAGAAGATGTACTCCTGAACATAAACTGAAAGAATATTGAATAATTAGGTTGCAAGAAAGGGCCCATTATAGTGGATATAGAATAGCTTAGCTCAATTATAAATGAAATCTAGCTAGACATTCATTATATTAGAAACAAACATCAGATATATGAACATCTCATTTTAACCAAATTGCGTCTTGAAGAGAAAGACACATAGAGAAAGAGGCAGTCAGGGAGCTCACTTTCAGTCTTAAATGTAAAAATTATGTTAATAGTTTGCCAAGTAAGAAACAAACCCAGAGACAGGATGTGAAGACCGTTTCCTTCCTCTTTCTTTCTCTTGCCACTTGCCCTAGTAGTCAAAACAGCTCCTAAGTGTAAAGAGATGACACTACTGCCAACATTCCCAGATGTGTTCAGAGTAGGTGGCATTGTTAAATTACCCCAAGTCTTCAGTGACCTATGGCAAACTCATAATATAGGAAAGACCTTGTGTCAGCAGAGACTTCTCCAAAGCAGATGGTATTCGTTGGTGACAGGAAGCTCTGCAATTGCACAAGCTTTGACAAACAGGGATTTGACATGTTGAGCAATTCTAAATCTTTTATCAGTTCAGACTGAATGTACTCTAAGCACAGAGTATGGGTATTTCACACTCAGTGATGTTCTTCTGTTGGTCATTATTTGAGCCTCTTCCAGACATGACATCAGGTGATTTATGCTTGTCTTCTCAACCTCCCTGCTGTCCCAGAGAGCAAGAAGCTCCCTGATCTATATCTAAAAAAATGCATGAAACAAATGTTCCAGTTCTGAAGTGCAAATGCATGCTGAAAAACTGAAATAAAGTCAGGAAAGGTAGAAGGGAGGGAGAATAATGTCCATGGAATGGTTGGTTCAATTTATCCCCTCTTTGTATTTTGTTAGAATTGAACAACTTTTTCGTAGCTGTAGGGGTTATTACACTGTTTTGGAAGCTCTGAGGATCCTAGTGGGTGGTATGAAAATGCAGAATAAGGGGTATCAGTTCATATATATTTACTTTGTTTTTTTATTTTAATCTTACATGATGATTTTGGTTTATTTAGTCTCAAAATGTGTGGCAATTTGTTGACTGTGATAGATGTGTGTCATGCCTCTGGTGGAGACTGACTCTGACGGAGAGGAGGAACAGCTGACAGAGAGTGGAAGTGTGGCTCCAGAGGTTGTGAAGGAGGCTGGGGAAGGGCAGAGGCTGGCCGGGCAGTCAGAGGAGGACCCAGGCCCATTCCCTATCCATCCTAAGGCATGCAGGGAGGAGAGGATAAGGGAGAGATGTGGCCTACTTGGGAGGAGAGGGCTATGATCCTCCGCATGGGCTGCAGGTGTCAGAACTGCATAAGAGTTTGGACCTGCGTTCTAACAAACGCTGGAGACAAAGTGTGTTTTATTTTGGTATGAGGTTATCTTGGTTGGCGTCCTTCCTGTGCCTTGTTATCTCCTTGAATTTGGTAAATACTTCTCCTGTTCCTTTGTGGAAATTTCATCATTGTAGTTTGTTTGGTTTTTATTTTCACCTCTATCTGCTCATTAAATTCGGACTGTATTGATTTCTTTTGAAGACTATTTTTGAGTACGTGGGGCCAAGTTGGAGGCATTAAAGGACATTTATTTACGTTTTGGATTTTGTTATGTTTATGTTACAATCTGGGTCATCACATTTTGTCTCCAACCACCCCTTCAATTTGCTTCTGCTGTTCGTGAGGTGACCATGGATCAGCTCAGAGCAGACAATGTCCAGTTAAGCCAGCAAGTGGCTCTTTTGACCGCACAGGTTGCACAGATGCAAGCTGTCCGGCCACGCCACAAATGCCCAGTAGCAGTGCCAGATAAATTTGATTGATTGTTGGCCCACTTTCCAGCATTTTTTGGGCAGTGCCAGCTTTATATGGGCCTTCGGCCAGAGCACTTTTCCACTGACTGAGATAAGGTGGGATTTTTGATTAGTTTGTTGTCAGGCTCTGCAGCACATTGGGCAATGCCTCTGTTGACCCAGCCCAACCAGGTGTTGGACAATTATTCTGTCAGTTCCAAGCCATGTTTGAGGACTCTGTTCAGGCCCAAACAGCAAACAGATGTTTGAGAGAATTGAAGCAGGGGCATGGGTCGCTCATGGATTATATTGCTAGCTTTTGGGTGGTCCTCAGGACTTACAATGGAATGAGGCAGCACTGTTAGACCAGTTCCAGGAGGGTTTGTCGTCAGAGCTCCTGGACAAGTTGGTGCACACTGAATGCCCTCACACCCTGCAGTAGCTCATGCATCTGTGTCTTTGTATTGATGCTAGGCTTCAGCAGCAATGGGTGCAACAATGGACGGATTCCCAGCAAGATGGCACCCCTGGTGGAAGTGCCTCTGGAAGAGCCCATGAAGTTGGGGGCTGCCCGCCCTTGCCTGACCCAAGCGGAAAAGGATAGTTGCAATCGTGGTTTATTCCTCTATTGTGGCAATCGAGGCCATTTGCGGTGAAGTGTTCTGCTAAGACATCCACAGCAGCAACGTCAGTGGTGGCAGGAAATGAGCATCTCCTGGCCTATGGGGGTCTGTAGTTCAGGTTCCAAGGTCCTCAGGCCCGCTATCTTCGCCCTCTTCACCCTCCTTGCCATCTTTGACATCTCCACCCCAGTCATCATTGGTGAAGCATCTTGTGTTGACAGCGAGTTTGTTCGTGCCTGGTCAGGGAGCAGTGGAGATCCAAGCCTTGGTCAACTCAGGAACCACGGCCAATTTCATGGACGCTCATTTTGTTGAGCAGTGGTTCATTCCCCAGCACCAGGTGTCCCCACCAGTAATGGTGGAAATGATTAATGGTCTGCCCCTTCATTGGGACCTGTGGTTGCTGCAACCAAACCCCTTCACATGCATATTGGGCAGCATGTAGAGGAAGCCGTGTTCTACATTGCCGCAGTACCTCATTTTCCGGTGGTGCTGGGTTTGAAGTGGTTACAGGCCCATGATCTGCAGATTGTCTGATCGTCTGGAACTGTGCAGTTTCTTGATAGGAAGTGTGCAAACCATTGTTTGTGCTCTTGTGCAGGGGTATGGACTTGTCCATAGGTGTATGGACTTGGATCTACCTGTGAAGTTGGTGGACTTTGCTGATGTGTTTGGGGAGGAGACGGATCAGTTGCCTCCACATCGGTCATATGACTGTCCAATTGACTTGTGAAATTGCCAGTGGGTCAGATATACTCCCTGTTGGAACCAGAATTAACCTCATTGTGGGATTTTATTGAAAAGAACCTCCGGAAAGGGTTTATTCAGCCTTCTACCTCCCCGTTGGCTGTACCAGTGCTTTTTGTTAAAAAGAAATTGGGGGAGTTACGTCTGTGCTGTGATTACCGCAAGTTTAATGCAATCACAGTACAGAATTGGTACCTGCTTCCCTTCATCCCTGAACTGATTGAGCGTCTTCATCAAGCTAAGATCTTCATGAAGTTGCACTTGCATGGGGCCTACAACCTGGTTCGCATTCATGCAGGGGACGAGTGGAAGATGGCTTTCTGGATGAGGTACGGTCATTTTGAGTATACCCTGATACCTTTTGGATTCACCAATGCTCCAGCTGTGTTCATCCATTTCATGCACATCTTCCATGATTTATTGGGTCAGTTCATGGTTATTTATCTAGATATTTATCTAGTTATTTATCAAGGCCCTGGGCCTTGAGTTTGACACCCCTGCTATAGGGCATTGCAAGCCAAAACAACTAGACCCAGAGAGAATTTTTTCCCCTTAAATGCCATCAATCTGCTGAACACTTAATTCTCATGGTGCTGTGTAAGTCTATGTATGTATGTACCCATGTAGTATTATCATTTATAACAATAGCAATAGCACTTAGATTTATATACTGCTTTATAGTGCTTTACAGCCCTCTCTAAGTGGTTTACAGAGTCAGCATATTGTCTCCAACAATTTGGGTCTTCATTTTACCCACCTCAGAAGGATGGCAAGCTGAGTCAACCTTGAGCCTGGTGGGATTTGAATTGCCAAATTGTAGGCAGCTGGCTGCAGAAGTAGCTTGCAGTACTGCACTCTGACCACTCCACCACAGAATGCAGATATAAAGGGGAAAATACTTTGCCATGCATTTATGCATTTATTTTAAAAGAAGGTAGCTACTCATATTGTAACAACAATCTTGGGTGTGCATGAAGAGATACAAGCAATAGAAACGCCTATAGTTAGAAGAAACTATAGTTAGAAGAAATTTCTAAAATGTGTCTTAACAGTGACCATGGAAATGTCAACAGGAAAGTTTAGTCTAAATAATAACAAAACTATTATGACTGTAAATAAATCAACAAAAGGAAAATTTTCATCATCTGCTCTGATTTATACAAATATATAATCTTTTGGAAAAGGCAGATTGTCTACTATTTTAAAGGGGACAGCAGCAGAGAATATGTTTTAAACAAACAATGCTTTTGCATCATGTTGAAGACGTAGGCAAAATTCATTCTGGGCTGCTTCAGGAAACCAGATCTCTCTCACAATAAGCTTTATGACATCATGAAGCTGATTTTCATTCACAATTGATTTTATGAATTCCTAGCCAAATGTTACTTACATTTGGCTAGGAAAATCTACATGACTATTCCTAAGGAGATGACACCTTGCTTTATCCACTGGTGTTATGAAAACTGTAGATTGGGGAAAATAATGACAGAATATAGGTAAACAAAGAAGGTGAAAAAAATCATCTTGAATGTCTTGCTCCAAATAAAATTAGCTCTGCATAGAATTTCCATCTACTGCCTTCTAAAAGATCCACAACTTTAATCCCTGGGGGCCAACAAAAGTGCTCAAAGGAACCACTTAATGTTGCTGATGAATACAACTACAAATCACTAACACAGTCCCAAGGTCAGGCACCTCCAATTAGTGTTTCTACAATTTTGAGTATGAATTGCCGTCATATTTCAATATGGCAAAACTAGGACTGGCTTTATTAAAGCAATCACTCACAATATTAATCATGTTTCCTGTTTTTGCCCAAGCAAAAATAAAAGCTGTTACAAAAGAAGGATCCCAGCCATCCTTTCTCTTACCAGATCCTCTCTCAAGAGATAAAAATTGGCAGCCAAAAATAAACTCAACCCACTCACTGCTGAGGAACATTGATGGAGCAACACATGCTGAGTGGTAACACATGGAGTCTGCTGCATAAAATGAAATATGCACAAAGTCACATGGGAGGAAGCTTTGCCCAATCAGAACTGGTCTTTTTGAAATGCAGTTGTCAGCTGTGGGCCAAATATAGGGAGAGAGAGGCAAATCTAATGGAATTAAAGAAAATCTTATCATGGATTTCCATGCATGCAAAATGATGTCATCCTCCCGTACAAAATCCATTGCATGTGGGGCAGGAATGCACAAATCCTAAAGCAGAATTCATTCTCTGCTCCAAAATTTTGGATAGGAAAAGATGTGCATGAACAAAGCAAATATTTGGGAAATTTGGACCTCCTAAAAATACATCATGGTTGGTTTGTTTCAATTACTGTATATGCATGTGTGTATGTACATTTATATACCCACATGCACATGTATAGTAATTCATAGAAAATGAATAAATAAAATAAGCAAATTGACGTCAGACAGGACTGATTTAGAACATTGAACATAGAGTAACAGTTGGAAGAGACCTTGGAGGTCTTCTAGTCTAACCACTACTCAAGCAGGATACCATTTCAGACAAACTGCTAGTGCAGTCTTCTTAAAAAACCTCCAGTGATGAAGCACCCACAATATCTGAAGGCAAGCTGTTCCAATTGGTTGAATTGTTCTCACTGTTAGGAGTTTCTCCTCAATTCCTGGTTGCTTCTTTCTTTGATTAGTTTCCATTCATTGTTTCTTGTCTGGCCTTCAGGTGCTTTCAACTTTTTCAGGTGCTTTTTTTAGTGATTGCCAAGCAATGGACCAGGGACCACTGGTGGTCGGTGAGAAAATTTTGGTGGCCCACTGAGAAATGTCACCCCCAAAGCACCCCCCAGAGCAATTAATCCAGGCTGCCTGGGAACACAAGGCTGTGCCACCTACATGACCCATGGGCTTGCTCACTTGCATTGAGAGCAACATGAGGTAGTGAGGGGAGGGGGAAAGGACGAAGGGGGGAACTTGCCCCACTCGCCCCACATGTCTGGCCTGGCTGCTTCTTTCCACTTCTTTCTTCTTCTGCTTTTGGCTGCACACAAGGAAAGCAGCAAAAGTCTTTCTTTCTCTCCCCCATACTCCACCAGAAATGAGTCTTTGGGACCCTGCAAGGCATCCTACTCCAAGAGGCTGCACTGGCTCAACAAGTCTTACAAAGTCTCATTTCTGGTGGAGTTTGGGGGAGAGAAAGAAAGACTTCCTCTGCTTCTGCTGCTTTCCTTGCATGAAGCCAAAAGTCCCCCCCCCCTCTCTCTCTCCCTGAGAACAGAGCTGGAGATGGTATCCTGCAATCTCAGATCGATCAGTAGGAAAACTGGGTGGGGAATTTTCCTGCAGATTTTGGGGAGGATTTTCCCAGAGTTTCTGGTCTGCAGGATTTAAAATTATAGTTTGGTGGTCCCTGAGGTCCAAAAGGTTGCCGACCCCTGCTTTAAAAAATGGATTAACCCCCTCTTCTTTGTGTGGATCTCAAATACTGGAACACTGGTATCATGTCCATCCCAAGCTCACCACTGTAAAATTCAGTGAATGAAGACCAATAATTGGAATACTGAAAATGCTGCTGTAGTCAAGATTCTGCCCACCTTCTATTTTACCGACTGAAAGTAGACACACAGCTTGCAGCTATTTGTGTCTCATTTGTACATTCACATCAGCTGAACTACTGCAGAAGGAATAGACTGTGATTTTCTGCTTTGGGAGGAATGGATTGTAACTCGCTGCTGATTATGCCAAATATTTAGGCATGTTTTATAAATGTGATTCCTGCAACATTTGAGGTACTCAAAAGAAAACTTGGTATCATTCCAAGCATGCTGAAGGGCAGTGTGCTGATAAATGGAGAATCTGTCAGACTTAGATAATCAGATATATCAGATTAGATGCATGAGAATTGATATACAGTATATATAATTTCCCCATCTGGTAAATGCACCTCAAGAAGAGTAAACTGACAGATCTAGGGATTGTTAGTGGTAGTTTGGGCTTTCTACATGCACATGTTAGGGTGGGGGAAGGAATATAGGTAGTCCTTGACTTATGATCACAATTGAGCCCCAAATTTCTGTTGCTAAGTGAGACTGTTATTCAGTGAATTTTGCCCCATTTTATCACTTTTCTTACCACAGTTGTTAAGTGAATCAATGCTATTAAGTTAGTAATATGGTTTTTAAGTGAATCTGGCTTCCCCATTGACTTTGCTTGTAAGAAGGTCACAAAAGGTGATCACATGACCCTGGGGCACTACAATCATCATAAATATTAACGAATTGCCAAGCATCCAAATTTTGATGCTGCAATATTCAGATTTTGAAGCTGCAAATGATCATGTCACTTTTTTCAGCACCATTGTAACTTTGAATAGTCACTCAATGAATGGTTGTAAATTGAGATTAATCTCTGTATCTAGAGATTAACAAACTGGGATGTAGCTGATAAAAAGGAAAAAAACGAGACAATCTGAGACAGGAAATACAAACTATCCCCTATTCCAGAATTTAGAGGAGGCAAATCTAAGGACAGAAGGAAAACACATAATAAATAATTTGTAATAACTTGTCTGAAGAATTGTCTTCTTTTAATGATCCAACCCATGTACTAAAGTGAAGTGGAAATTAGCCATGTGTCCTTCATACTGCTCGACACCCATGAGCTTTCAAAGTTTTCCATCAAATTTCTGGACAGGGAAATTGGATGGACAATTTCTCCAGTAGAATCCATAAAACATTTTTTTCCCAGGTGAGGACTGCCCTCTAGCAGTAGCAATAGCAACAATGAAAAAAAAACTGATCTGAGGTGCCTCTCCTTGGGACTGAATTGAAGTATCAGAAGACAGTGAGATTAAAGACTGATTGATGATGACTAGTAATTAGTGTAACCCTCAAATAGAGGTGTTACATAAGTATCCCAAGGTATGCCTATAACTATTCAGGCCATCATGTTCTGGACCAGCTGCAGTTTCTGAAAGCTATTCAAGGGTAACTTGAACACCTTATAGAATACCTTATGCCACCAGGCATGAAATTTTGGACCTAGACAACTTAGAACTGCATCACCTACCGTCAGACCTAAGCTTAGTACACAAAATTGACTGCTACAACATCCTACCTGTCAATTACTACTTCAGCTTCAACCACAATAATACATGGGCAAATAATAGATACAAACTCAAAGTAAACTGCTCCAAACTTGATTGCAGAAAATACGACTTCAGCAACAGAATGGTCAATGCCTCGAACTTACTACCTAACTCTGTAGTTACATCCTCAAACCTCCAAAACATTAACTTTAAACTGTCTACCATGGACCTCACTCCATTCTTAAGAGGTCTGTAAGGGGGCATGCATAAGCACACCAGCGGGCTTACCAGTGGTGGGATTCCATTTTTTTTACTACCAGTTCTATGGGCATGGCTTGGTGGGCGTGGCAGGGGAAGGATACTGTAAAATCTCCAATCAGAGGTGGTATTTGCCAGTTCTCCGAACTATTCAAAATTTCCACTACCAGTTCTTCAGAACTGGTCAGAACCTGCCGAATACCACCTCTGGTGCCTACCATCCCTGTCCTATTGTTCCCATTTATTCATACTCATTTATTATCTATATACTTATACCTGTTTATACTTATATCTTTATATGTTATGTTCATACTTGTTTTCTCATACATGCTTGACAATCTAAACTAAATAAAAAAATAAAAAAACCCCATGTAGAGTATGTGACAATAATTCAATCAACCACTTAATCCACAACCATTCTTTTTTGGCTGCTTTTGATCATGCTTACATTATTTTACTGTGCACTAAATAATGTAAAGTATTTCTTTCAGGTCTTCCTCATCACAGCCAGGAGAGCCCGCAGCTGTTGCAGCTTTCAACTAATATTGGCTTCTGTCATTTTCTTTTCCTCGCCTCAACCAGGGTTATAAGAGCAAGGTCAAAAGGAGAACTGTCTTACCCTTTCTCCTCTTTGATAAATTCAAGAACACCTTAAACCAATATTTGATATTCAGTCTATGTTAGGCTTAAGGAGAAAGACTTCAAAGGGGGAGGAATAGACTAACAGAGGTATTCAGTACAAATTGCAGTGATGAAAGAAAAAAAATGACAAAATGTGCAGTATAACAGCATGATAGAAATCCTGGCCTTTCATACTTGCACACCATCTAAGATTTAACTAGGCTTCAAGGAAAGACTTGGCTCAAGAAAACCAGCCGAGAAGATTGAATACATAGAAAATAACTGTGCTGTGTGAGACTTCTGCAGAATAGATGAATCTCAAGACACCATCTCAAAATATAGGAGTTTGCTACCTTTCCTCAAAAAAGCACACAGGGAAGCAAATTCTATCTCCCCTAAGATAAGACATAGGATGATGAATTCTACTTTGAGATGGATGAGGGAGGCATTCGTTCTATCCTATGCAACAAAGCAAACCTGACTTTCACATGACCTGTTTTCTTAGCATGTCTAAGTATTGTCTTTACATGCTTAAAATATGTTTAATTAATCAATTTTCAATTCTGCCAGCCCAGTTCTTTAAAGTCCAATGTTGTGAATTACCGTGTTTTTTGAAGTATAAGACACTCTGAAGTATAAGACGTACCTAGCTTTTGGGCCGCCATGTGCCCCATTTTTGCCCCATTCCAGGTGGTAGGGATCAGAATGGGTGGAAAATGGGGTGCATGGAGGCCGAAAGCGGGGCACACAGAGGCCAAAAATGAGATGTGGAGGCTGAAAATGGAGCACGCCAAGGTGGCAATAGGCAATGGCAATCCCTGCAGGCCTGAAACAGCTGATCGTCAGGAGGCTGATCCTACCAACAATAAGCTGCTTGTGCTAATCAAGCTGTGCTGAAGCTGACCGGGCTGTTTACTGTTTTCTTCAAGGAGGCAAATTGCTGGGAGGCCAGAAACTGAAAGGTGGGGGCCAGCAGGTGGGTGGGATTTCAGCAACATTCACTGTATAAGACACACAGACATTTCCACTCACTTTTGGGGGTGGAAAAAGTGCATTTTACACTCCAAAAAATATGGTACTACCTCCTGGTCTTTCTGTCTTTCTTTTGGGAAAGATAGAAGGAAAATCTTTTTTGTGTGTAAATAAGTTTTATTGATTTTTCAAACAGCAAACACAACACAAACATAAAACATCTTTCTTTTCTGAAAGCAGCTTGGGTCCGGATCTTTTCATTTTTTACAGAGACAAGTTTAAAATCATACTTCTTTCTATATCATAATATTATCCCCTCTTTAAGTAATATTCCCTGTGTTTAACAATCATAATACAATTTATAGATTCCTCATAAAATTAATAATAATAAAAAAAGAACTTTAAATCAAGATTATTTCTCTTTTTATAAACACAGGTCCAAATTTAGATTTATTGTTGTATCACTCAAATTATTTTACTGAATTTTTTGTCTTTCTCACTTCCACCTATTATTCTCTCTTCAAATAGGGTTTCCTGTAACTAAAAAATTGGAATTTAACTATATATCTCTCAATTAACTCTAAAATCAATACACATCTTCCATTTATGTTCTGGTAGATACATTACAAAATAATATATAGTATAAATAGAGAAAAAGAAAAAAGAGTAAATAAGGCGGCAAGAAGATTATGATTTCAATATCTAAGATTTGAAAAGTTAAATAAAAAAACACTAGTAAATCAATTCAAGTATCTTAACATATATTACTGCCAATTTTTTTTAAAAGGATCTAATAAAAAACATTTCTTACCATCTTTTCATACTCTCAACAAACATAATTATTTGTCTTACCAGAACAATATATATCTCTCAGAGATTCAAATCCATTTATGGTCTGGTAAATACATTACAAAATATTATATGATATAGAAAAATAAAGAGGCAAGAAAAGATTATAATACCATTACATCAGTAATAATCTACAATAATTCTTATTAATTTCAATAGCTACAATTTATGAAGTTAAAACAAGAAACTAACATATCCATTCTTAAAGAAATCTAATAGAAAAAGAAAAGAAAAACATTTCTTACCACCTTTTCATGATCATTTAACAAGTTTAAATATTTATCTTACCAGAACAATTTTTTCTTTTTAAAAAAATAAATTTTACCCATTGTCCCTAAAAAGGTCTTGTTTTATTACATCTTTTTTAATTCCACAGTAATCTTTTTTTGTATTCATTAATGTCTCCTTTCCACAAACAAAATTTTCCTTCCTCCTTTTCTATCTTCCTTCTCGTTTGCATCATTCCCATTTTTTGTTTCTTTCTGGCCCCCAAACTTTTCTTCTTCTTATTTCTCCTTTTCTTTGTCAGTTCAGTTACAAAGTTAGCCAGTCTTTTCCCTTCTCCTCCCATAGAATGCTCTTCTTCTTTTCCATCTTCTTCAGATGGCTGTTCTGGGAGTTGTTGATCAAATATGGCTGTCTCTCCATTCTCTTTGTCTTCCTCTTGCATGCAGAAGGCAATCGCCATTTCCATGTAACTCAAAATAGCATCATAGGAATCCTTGCCCTCCCCTTGGAGTTTTCCAAATTCTGCCATTACTGTCTCAAAAGCTAGTGCCATTTTAAAATTCCACTTTTCTTCTTAGCAATCACCAAACAGTTTTAATCATCCAATTAAATCAGTTTTCAAAGTAATAAAGTAGTCTAAGTTTCCAAAATCTAATTCAATCCATGGGCTCAAGAAAGTTCCAGTCAAATATAGATCTTACCACCTATTTTCTTCTCAAACGCTCTGATTCTTCAGTCAAAACATTTTGGGAAACCTCCCTTCACCTGGCTATGCCAGAATAAAGGCTGCGGTTTCCCCTTGCTTTAAGCTGTCAGAATCCACAAAACAGCGTCGAAAGGGAAAGCTCTTTCCAAACACTCTCATTCGCAGCTGAAACCTCTCAAATGGAAACAATGTATCCCTTTTAAAAGCCGAAAACCAGGAAGTCTAAATTTAAATGGTTATTTCTCCTCCGGTCCAGCAAAGAAACTTTCATTTTTCTTTTTCTTCCTTCTTCCTCCTGCACATTCTTTGTCCCGGCTGCAGTCTTCTATAGGGCGGCCATTTCTGACCGCTCCATCGCCTTCGGACAGGAGGCTTGAGCCAGCTGGGGGGGAGAGATGTGGCTCTCCTACAACCCCCTGGATACCTCCTTTCTTTGGCTGCCTCTATGGGGCAGCCATAGCCCCAAAATCTTCTGATTTGGGGCACTCCAGTGAAGAGCCCAGGTGGGAATTGCGGAGCCCCGCAAAAACCCGTCTGGCAGCGAAGACCGACAACCGGAAGCTCCACCCAGCTGACTTTCATGGCTAAGGAAATACAATATTTTTCAGACTGAAGAGGACACATTCCTAACTGAACAGCCTCCTGAACAGGTCCATTTTGTACCTGGTATTTTTACTTCTTGGTGTTTTTGCACACATTCAGTTATACACCGAGCTAATTCACCAAGATTCGTATAGCGTGTACATTTGCTTTTATCTTGGGCCAAGATTTTGCTAGATTTTTGGGACTTGTGTAGTATATAAATTTAATAAATAATAATACTGCAAAGTTAATAGGAATCCTGCATGAAGGTTGTAAATTGTTGTAGCTCCTAGGAGAAGAACTTTTACCAGTGTTCCCTGAGCATGCAATCGCAATGATCTAGATTTTATTGGAGAAGCATCAAATTCATTAATTTGTTTTAGCATGTACAGTATTGGTATCTTTATGAAATACCCATGCAATTCCTGCTTATTATTAAAAAAAGATTAAAAACATGTTTAAGCTTGATGTTACATTTTAGAACCTACATATGTTTCCCTCTGTCTAAAGATGGGCAGCCATGGCTTGGTCTGTAGGTGCCACAAAATGAAAGTGTTCTAAGGTAGAAGAAGCCACTTTAACAAAGAATACATGTCCACATTTGGAAAACAACCATTTATGTTTTTAGGTTAAGAAAAAAAGCAAACAAGAAAAGAAGCCTACCAAAAGAGAACAACAGTCCAGTTTAGTCTTCGCTCTATTGTATTAGTTCCTTTGTTTGTGAAGGGCTCCATTTTCAATCTCAAAATTTATGTGTTCCATTGTGCCACCCTAAACTGGATATCTGATTAAGGCAGCTCATTTCTACAGGAATCTCTGATGCCAATTCTGATGATCATCTAGAACTCTTTTTACTTCTTGGCCCACTTGGTAAAGTGTGACCAAAGTCATGCTCCTGGAATACCATTAGATTTTGCTGCAGAAGGATGGTAAACTTTTGTCCATGGAAGAAAATACCCTCTCTTTCTTTGCAAGTTGAGCAAATGCAAGCATCTGCCATTTTAGGCTAAATATCGGGGCATTTCTGCTTGTTCATCTCTCATTACATAATAAGTCCAGCAAGTGTTCTGCACTTTTTAAAATGAAATTCATCTGATTGGATGTTTTGAAGGCTAAAATGATAAGCTTCAAAGCTCACTAATCAATTACCAGCCAGGTGATTTTTTTTTAAAAAAGAAGCATAATAAATCGCCAAAATTACAGGCAAAATGACACATTAATTGAATGTGAAATCACAGGGAATATGTATCAAGAGATTTATGTACAGCAGTCAGGGAACAGAAAATTCAAGGATTGCTGGAACATTATTGTTATAGGGTATACAAACAGAATCTTGAAAGATTCTGCTCCCTGTAATGCCATAAAAATTAAGATGGGTTATCCTGAGTTTCTTTCTGACCCTCTTCTTTCTCATGGCCAATTTGATGTTTATTTACAGGAGTGGAGAGGTCAAGATGGTGGCCACAACAATATAATCACTACCTCACCCGATGTTTACATCTGTTGACGAAAAGGGTGAGACAATGAATGTATGGTTGTGGTTGCCAAGTTGCCTTTTTTCATTGCACACACTCCAGGATTTGCTTGTTTGTTTTATCACATTTTGGAACCACCCATCTCCCTCACAGAGGAACTCTTGCATTCTTCCTTCAAAGCCATCTCCATATTCCTCTATAAGTACATGGAGATTATAACCCCCAACATCACCAAGTATTATAAAGATTGGAATGATGGGAAATTCTGGAAAATATAGTCCTGCTACGTATATGAGAATCTTGTTAGGTATGAAAGTCTGATCTAGATTAACTGAGAGAAACTAGGGAATGAGTCATTTGAAATTAATGGGGGAGATGCTGCCTTGGGTCTGACCTAAGCATGGCACATAAAATTATATATTGCAATATCCTACCCGTCAATGACTACTTCAGCTTCAACCAGAACAATACACAAGCACACAATAGATACAAACTCAAGGTAAACCACACCAAATAGAAATACAACTTCAGCAACAGTGGTCAATGTCTAGAATACACTACCTGACTCTCTTGTTCCTTCCCAAATCTCAAAAACCTTAACCTTAGAGTGTCTATTGTTGACCTCACCCCATTCCTAAGAGGTCTGTAAGGGGCATGCATAAGTGCACCAACCTGCCTACTGTCCCTGTCCTAATGTTTCCTTTTATTCATATCCATTTCATGTATTCATAATCATGTTTATACTTATATCTGTTAACCAATACATGCTTGACAAATAAATAAATAAAAATAAAATAAGAACAAATGACATGACCAAAAAATGTGAAGGAGAACTTCCTGTTCTTCTCTGCAAACCATTTGCCCTTCCCAAATTCTACCACAGAAGTTCCTACCTTATACCCCAATAAAAATAAAAAGGAGTCTTAGCTCTGGTCCTCTTTGGACTCTGGAGCTCAGGATGTCAATCAAAACTCAAGCACAGACTTGACCTAGAAATTCTTGGACATGCCTACAGAAGCTCTAGAACAGGGTTTTCCAAATCTGGCATCTTGTGGACTTCAACTCCCAGAATTCCCTATGCTGTCTGGGGAATTCTGGGAGTTGAAATCTCCAAGTCTTCAAGTTGCCAAGTTTGGAGACCCCTGCACTAGAATATGTAACCCACAGTTAAAACATGCCCTCCGGTTTCCCATTTACAGCTTCCAGAAGTGCCCCAGATCCCGAAGTACAAAAAGAGCTCAAAATATTAGCCTTGCTCACTGATTGTCAACCTCTATGGGGTGAGTGAGTGTAGAAAGAGACATGTTTTTGACATGTTTTCCTAACCTTATAATATAAGGGATCATAGAGACTGGAGATTTGGTGGATTGCATGCCTGATAAATTGTTCTTTTCTAAACAGCACTTAGCAGAAAATAAATTTCAGATCAATAAATACTTTATTAAGGAAGGTATCCATAGGAGTGATGTTTCATCACTAGAAAGCTGAATGAAAATGAAAAAATACATCTATGACCCATAAGTCCCTTTGGGTATTGGCCAACTATTTGTAGAAAAGATGATGTATTGGGCTTCTAAATATTTTATTGGTTCTTTTTTGATCATTTGTTAATTTCCTTGTTGTCTGAGGTGAAAAGTCTTACATTTATTATTCAACAGATTATATTATTTGTTTTTTTTATTATACAGTGATTTTCATTCTCTTGATGCAAGACCAATATATCTTACTTGTGTCTGCCAGAACTTACACAAAGTGTAAGTCATTTCATCAATCATTTAGTATGAATTCCAAAGCTAAACTGTCAGAGGAAGACACTAATGGTAATTTTAACCATATTTTTATGTTGCATAGACCATCTGTTTATATGTGGCAAGCCGAGACTTTCCAAAGCTGCAAAATTAAATGTAACTCAATCTCTTATGTTTCATGTTAGTTATTTAATCTATAGCAGCTACTTCATTATGAATTTTGAAAAATGTGTTTCAAGAGTGGAAAAGAAAAGAAAGAGTTTGGCTCAATGGGAAGACTGTATTTGGATTTGCACTTGACTGAAATCTTAAATATACAATGATAGATTCTTTTTAAAATATTGTATACTGCTTTATTGCTAGCAATTATACATCCTGGATCGGGACGCCCTGCGCACAATCACCCACGCTCTCGTCACATCCCGGTTGGACTACTGCAACTCTCTCTAC
>JANHFN010006678.1:14371-26525 GCA_032468175.1 Toxicocalamus goodenoughensis | reverse complement strand
TGTGTACTGTATGTGTATTATTCAAACACTTCTCTCAAATACGTCTCCCTGTATGCTCTCATTCTCCTAACGGGGAATTACCTCAACACAGTTTCTGTAAGCAACACCAGAATGTTTCCTTCCTCCCTTCCTTACAGGATTAAGCCAATAATTTCTTCTAACAACTGGTTCTCCAAACTGCTTGAATATTAACAACTGGTTCTAGCAATAGATGCGAACTGGTAGAATCCCACCCCTGATCCTAGACTGTCTACGGTGATTCAGTGGCTATCCAAACATAGTTGGTGTATGGCTCCCATAATCCAGACCATTGATCATTCTACCTGAAGCTGATGGGTCTGAAGTCCAATGGTACTTGGCCTTCGGCACTGACATCCTGCAGAGTAGCTGACAGGACCAAAATTATTGAGTCATGCATGGTATTTAGATCAAATTCTTCACCTAGGTGCCTTAAAATGCTTTAATTATCCATCTATTTTCCCCAGCAAAGATGACTCAGTAGGAAGCTCTATTGGCCAAAATGCCATGTCTGAAAAATATTAATGAACATAAAATGTTAATTTCTGTCATTAAGTCCAGCCATCACATTTACAATGCAATCTTCTGCATGGTATACACATTTAACAATTAGAGAGGCAATAGATATTAAATGCTTTAAGTACTTGAATAGAGATGACATTATTGTAAACACACTTCTCTATTGGAAATATTTAGGTTACAGTCATATGCTAGATCCTATATCTGGTGCCATATGATTTGTTTTCCATTCAAGAATAGAGATATCTTCAAGCCTACAATGGGGACTCAGACTAAGAAGACACCTATTAATGTCATTTGCCATTCATATGTCTAAAGAACAAAGTTTTCCTATCTCCTTTCCCTAAAACCTTAACTTTACATGTAATCTATGTTGTCCCTGATATTGATCTATATTTCGGTCCTTGTATTGAATGGAATGATAGAGAATTCCAATGTCAAAGTAAAAACTGGGGAAAAAGAAAAGTCCTTTTCCTATTTCTCTTCCTTTTATTGGCATGATCCCAGAAGGGCTTAGACATCTTGGAGACTCAAAGCACTCAGGAAAAAAACAAAAAACAATGTTTGGATTACCTTGTTAGTCTCCAGTAAGTTATCTCCTGATAGACACCCCCACAACCATACTAATGGAAATTGAAGTTCATTTCTTCCTCTCAGACCATATCATGCTTTGCAAAATCTGTATACCTAAGAGTAAATCATATATGAATGCTATGTACATAATTTATGTCCCAATTTTGATAGTTCAGATTCAAAGTTCCTTTGTTGTACGAGGGAGAAAAAAATGACGTCAAACATAATGGAAAGAAGATACCATTAATCTTGAAAATCACCGCTCTTCCCGGAATGGTTAAGATAGTCTCCTGAGGGGGAGTGAAGAGGCAAGGAAAGGACAATTAATAGTTAATCTGGAATGGCCCATAAGATAAACACTGCCAATGTGTGGGAAAATTTTTAATAATTATAAAAATAATTTTAATTCAAAATTACATTTATTCCTGTACTGTCTCGGACCCTCCTTTTTAATCAACATGACCCACTAGTAACCCAAACTATAAAACCATGTTGTAAGACCACTAATCCACTTCTTTCTCTAGTAATTAATGACCCAGATAAACTAATTAAGCCATACAAATAAGAGCAAACAGGGAAAATCCTTGACACAAACTTCCTTGAAAATTTAATTAAAATATTTCCTCCCACTGGAGTTGTGTATCCACCAAGTTAAACATCACCAGAAACATGTACACACACACACACACACACACATCTCACAAAGACCCCCTTCTCTATAAAAAAATACTTGATCTTTGTGGTCTAATTTGTAGCTACCTTCCAGTTCTGTTTCTACATTCTCAAATAAATCTACTTGCCTTCCGTTCAACATCACAACCAATATCAAGCAACCTGGCTTGAAACCAGACCAGAATATTCTTCTGACACATGTATAATGGCAGAAAAAATAAAAAAAATAAAAAACGGAGGGGAAAGACATACATTTTAAAAAAATCAAATTTGTGAAGCAATTGAAATGAAAATACAATAAATAAATAAATAAATAAACCCTGCTTGTCGTTAGCTCATGCAAAAAGAATCCTTTCAAAAAAGATCATTTTTATGAGGTTATTCTGTCTGATATTAGTCATTCAAAGTCAATTTATTTAGCAATCTGCTTCTTAACAATAATTATCTTTTCCCATTGTGTCTCCTCTTTCATTTGTTAATATTAATTCTGACATTATTATTATTTGACACAAAAAAAACAACAGTGTACACAGCAAATGAGATAACTATGAGGGTTTCATATCACAAATCACTAGTTGAACACTTCCTAAGCATTTAGGACTGCATGATGTATCGGCGGATTATGCAAGCAGATCCCAATAAGATGGCCTTCTGCAGCTGGCCAATGGTGATTTTGTCAGTGCCAATTGTTTTCAAGTGCTTGCCTAGGATTTTAGGCACAGCATCCAGTGTACTGAGTACCATTGGAACCACCTGCCCTGATTTATGGCAGAGTCTCTGCAGTTCGATTCTCAAGTCCTGATATCTGATGACTTTTTCAAGTTGTTTCTCGTTAATTCTGCTGTCACCAGGTATGGCGATGTTGATGATCCACACTTCTTTCTTCTCCACAATCATGATATCCAAGGTATTGTGTTCAAAAACTTTGTCAGTCTGTATTTGGAAGTCCCACAGTAGTTTTGCATGCTCATTTTCGACCACTTTTTCAGGCTTATGATCCCACCAGTTCTTTGCTACAGGCAGATGGTAGTTGTGACACAGGTTCCAGTGGACCATCTGAGTGTTGTTGTTATTGTTGGTTGTTGTTGCTGCTGCTGTTATTGCTATTGCTAATACTAATACTAATACTACACAGGTAGTCCTCAACTTACAACCACAATCGAGCCCATCGTTTCTGTTGCTAAGTGAGACATTGGTTCAGCGAGTTTTGCCTCATCTTACAACCTTTCTTGCCAGAGTTGTTAAGGGAATCACTTCAGGTGCTAAGTTAGTAACAGAGTTGTTAAGCAAATCTGGCTTCTCCACTGACTTTGCCTGTCAGATCCTGGGACACTGCAACCGTCACAAAGATGAGTCGGTTGCCAAGCGTCCAAATTTTTGACCACATAGCCACGGGGATGGCTGCAACAGTTGTAAGTATAAAAAATGGTCCTTAAGTCACTTTTTTTTCCAGTGCTGTTGTAACTTCAAACGGTCACTAAATGAACTGTTGCAAGTCGAGGACTACCTGTACTGAATCTTTGGATTATCCCCGCTTAACTACGCTCTAGTTCAGGGATCGGCAGCCTTAAACACTCAAAAGTGCCATTTGGACCCATTTCCCACAGAAAAGAAAACACCAGGAACCACAAAAACCCTTTTGACATATAAAATGAAGATAACACTGCATATATCTTTTTTTTTACCTTTATGCCAGTAGTGGCTAACCTTTTTGGGTTCTTGTGCCAAAAAATTTTCATGCGTTTGTGCGTGCACGCTCACATTCCAGCACCCACAAGGCAATGCACACACACCACCATACCCCCTGTGCATACACTCGCAATCAATACCATACCGCCACCGCCCCCTTACCGTCACTGTGCCTCCCAGTTGGTTTTTGGCCCGTTTGAGGCCTTTTTCGGCCTCCAAGAGGCTTGAGGAAAGCCTTTGCAGGCCGAAAAATGGGCCCATTTCATGACTTCCGGTATTACTGGAAATACCAGAAGTGACAAACGGGCCTATTTTTCAGCCTGCAAAGGTTTTCCTCAAGCCTCTTGGAGACCGAAAAAGGCCTCAAACAAGCCAAAAATCAGCTGGGAGGCGCGTGCATGTGCAGTGAGGTAAGTTTGCCTGCGGCTCGCACATGTGCCATAGGTTCGCCATCACAACTTTATGATATGTATTAAAAAAACCATAGTGTTGAATTTATGAAATCAATGAACTGCTACAGTGAAAACAATTTTTTATTTCTGCATGCAACAAAAACATTTTGAATCCGAAAAAGGACAGTCTCATCAGCAAATGAATCTGCCTATGTACCATTAAATGTTCTGTTTCCTTCTGAAACTTTTCTTTTCTTGGATTTATCCATGGTTGGTCTACCGGGCCCCCGAAAAACTCAATAAATTAGTCCGGCAGGTGTCACACATTGGCGGTTGTGACGCATATTTTGAGTGCCGGAGCTGCAGCAAAGGGATAAAAGAGCCACACGCGGCTCCAGAGCTGCGGGTTGCCTAGTTTTGTTCTAAATTCACCCGACTTTGGAATGATTGTGGTGTTGCCTCTGTTTGTTCCTGGGACAGATTTCCTGGTGCCTCTCTTTTTGACTTGTTGATTCTTACTTGGCTTGGCCTGTTTTGTTTGCTGGTCTCAAAACATTTTAGAACTGGATGTAACACTATGATCTTCATTATTCCTCCGGGCTCTGCTCCTTATGTATCATTTGACCTGTCTTTCCCTCCAAGAGCCAAAGTCAACGTTGATTACATCAACATATGTTTTACAGAAACCTTCAGTCATCTCTTATCTTCCCAGGCGTGGTCATAATCGTACGTGGCAGCAGAGGGAACTGTAACTGCCAAAGCCTGTTAGGCCGACGCAGAGCATAAAAATAAAAATTACTTGTGAAAGTCCACCATTGCAAAACGGTTTTAAGCTTCAGGATTTCCAAACTGAACGCCATTAAAGCTGCAGGAACTTTATCGCACAAGGAAGTTGACGGGCCTCCACCGAGACGATTTTTTTAAAAGAATCCCGTCCTGATGAAATAATACTTCTGGCTGGAGAAATTGAAGAACAGGCTGCTGTTTATTGGAGGAGCAAAAAGGCTGCAGCCCAATGTTGTGTGGTGTTCTTAATCCCTAAGAGGATTAAGAATCTACTCAGAGCTTGGATAAATGATTTATAGTAGAACTGTGTTTTTCCTCAGACCATTAAAGGGAGCCACACAGTTCCAATTTCTTCCCTTCCCTTCCTTCCTCTCCCCTCCCCACTTTCTTCTCTGCTCTCCTCTCTTCTCTCCCCTCTCCTCTTCCTCCTCTTCTCACTTCTCTCTCCTCTTCCTCCTCTCCTCTGCTCTCTTCTTTCCCCTCTCCTCTTCCTTCTCTCTTCCTTCTCTCCTCTTTCTCCTCTGCTCTCCCCTCCCCCTTCCTCCCCTTTCTCCTTCCTTCTTTCTTCCCTCCCTCCTTCCCTTTAAACTTTTCTCTTAATTTACCGATTCCTGTGTAGTTTATGAATTACTGTGCATACATTGCTTTTTATCAGTGTCACTTCCCATCTGTTTTACAGACTTTCAGTTTACCATTTGAGGAAATTAACGTATTAAACTCCTTAAATGTAATCAAATACTACGACTTGAGGATCTCCGGATTATTTTATCCTAAAACTCAGCATTTCCCAATAGAACGGTCAGCAGTCACAATATTCGTCACCATACTGGCCTAGATTCCCTAATGGCACTCACGCTGGTTGGCTCCCAGGAGACAAGAAGGAGAGAAACCAATCACTTTCACATCCTATTTCCAGGCTAATTATTTTCGGAAGGCTTTACAATATTTGCTGGATTCCCCAAATCATCGTCCCAGAGGTGCTTTTCCAAAAGGCAATGGACTTCCTTGGGTTTTTTTTTTCCTTGAAACTGTTACACTTCTCATCTGAGAAGCTTCAGAACTAAGTCAAGGAGTGCACAAGTATAAGGTCCATCTAAGCCAAGAAAATTCTATGCAATCTGAAGCACATTTGTCTACCTTTGATTTTTAGTGCACTCCCACCCATTTTAGGTCCTCATTTCTTTAACAACTTCTCATCCCAGAAGCTTCCTCCGTCGTGACTGGACAGTGGGGAGATGGAATGAAACTTCTTGGATGAGAAGTGAAAGGTCTTCTTCGTCATCAAGGAAGAACAGCCCACTTGAGTTTTTCAAAAAAGCACCTTTGATACAACTACAACTTGGACGAGTGAGAAACTACACACACACACAAGATTGGTGCTTTTGTAGCTGGGGATGCGAAGAAAAGTAGCTGTCTTTTATATTCACTAATCGTACATCCCGGTTTAGATGCAAAGCACAGGCAGTCCTTGACTTAACGACGAGAATCGGTCCCCAAAATATATATTGCTCAGGGAAAACACTTGTCTTCATTTGCTCCATTTTACGACCTCTCATGCCGCTGTTGCTAAGTCAATCCCTAACTCCACCACTGCAGTGATCACAACTGGGGCAGGAAAAGGTAAAATGGGACAAAATTCACTTAACAGAAATCTCGCTTAACCACAGGAATGTTGGGCTCAATTGCATACGTATGTCGAGGACCACCTGTACTGTTTAACCTGCTCCTTTCAAGACTGATTTGTAGATAGTGTGTGTGTGTGTTTTCCCCTTTGGATGCAAAACTCTCACCTCTTAGCTTTCTCCTGCACGTTCTTTCCTGGCTGAAGGCTTCTTTGTGGCGGCCATTGCTGACCACCGCTCGTCCACCTTCGGAAAAGGGGATTCTGCCAGCGGGGGAGGAGAGGTGCGGTTCTCCTCCTGCCCTGCTGGGTGCCCCCCAGTCTTCACCACCTCTACGGGGTGGCTTAGTCCCAAAGCCGGCTGGCTCGGGGCACTCCGGCAGCGAGCCCAGGCGGGGATCGTGGACAATCGCAAATCCCCGTCTGGCGCCGAAGTCCTCAACCGGAAGTGTCCAACATGTTTGCAACTTTTGTTTATAGCTGTCCATCTTATACTAAACCCCAGGCAACTCCCAATCAAAGTCAAAATGAAAATTCACGTTTTCAGCCAGCAGTAATATACACCTTGCCAAGAAAAACATTGTTTGAATAGTTGGCACGTTTGATGGGCTTCCCGTGCACAGATAAAGACAAAATGTCACCAGGAACAAGCAAAGAGTCATGCCACATTAAAGACAAATAAAGCTATGGTTTAAATGTTATTTTATTTTTTTTATTTTTTATTTGTTTGCCAAACATGTACAAGATAAGTTATGAACGTAAACATGAACAAAGGAAGTAAATACAGATAAATGGGGACTGTAAGACCGGGACAGTAGGCATAAAGCATTCTATCTATCTAATAGGTAATGATATGAAATTAGACAAGAAAGCTGAATATGTAATTATGGTCATGTTTGATTTAAAATGTAAAAAACCTGGAACCAGACTGTTCACCAAAGATATATTTAAAGAAATAAAAATAAAAAAATTATTGAGAAAAAAATAATAAGAAGAAGCAGGGTAGGAAGAATATTGATAGATTCAAACTTTGATGGTGGAGAAGACTTCTGGAAATGCCACCGACAACCAGAAAAACAAACAAGTGGATCCCAAAGATGCTTTTTGGGATCCGTTTCTGTCTTTGAAACGTTTCTCTCCTCATCCAAGAAGCTTCTACAGTTCTAACTTAGGCTTTAACTAAGATTTTCAGAGAAATTAAAAAATAATAAGAAAGGCCAGTTGATTTTTGGAAAACAAAGAAAGCACTTTTGGGACAACCTTAACGTGGAGGATTGAGAATCTCCAAAGACAAAATGAATGGATCATCTAACAAAGCAACCCAGGGTCCTCATTCAAGGAACAGACAACCATATTCAATGCCTATTAACATTCACCTCTCATGGAGGCCTTATTAGCCTCTTGATTTAGTCAGGCATCCTCTCCCTGCTAAGTGATGCTGGCCAGGTGGGGCTATATGAAGCTCACATGCGGCAAAGATGACTCACAAAGGACACGTATCTAAGTACTTCCAAGTGCTCAAACATGTCCCAGATAATAGCACCATTCAGAAAACACCCCAGCCGTTCCCTTGGACTCATCCCAGTTGGCTTCTAGTTCTGAGCAAATGCAATTGCTTTGATCTTCAACGTGCCTGGCTAATCCATCACAATTTCTCCTACACATCGGGCACCCTCCTTCCCCAGGAGGACCAGGTCACCTTGAGGAGCATCTCAAAGAGCAACGTGTAGATGCAGTAAAAAGGCTGAGCCCAGAATTAGAATAGAATAGAATTAGAAACAATGGAATGGAATACGGAGAATGGAATATGGAGGACGGAGAACGGAGAACGAAATAGGAATGGAATGGAAGAGAAGAGAGAAGAGAAGAGAAGAGAAGAGAAGAGAAGAGAAGAGAAGAGAAGAGAAGAGAAGAGAAGAGAAGAGAAGAGAAGATATGGAATATGGAATATGGAATATGGAATAGGAAAATAATAGAATAGAATATGGAATAGGAATGGAATAGGAACAGAACGGAACAGAATAACAGAGTTGGAAGGGACCTTGGAGGTCTTCTAGTCCAACCCCGGTTAAGGCAGGAAACCCTACACCATTTCAGACAAATGGTTGTCCCATCTCTTCTTAAAAACCTCCAGTATTGGAAAATTCACAACTTTTGGAGGCAAGTTGTTCCACTGGTTAATTGTGGGATTTCTCCTTAGTTCTAGGTTGCTTCTCTTCTTGATTAGTTTCCATCCATGGCTTCTTGTCCTGCCCTCAGGGGCTTTGGAGAATAGCTTGACTCCCTCCTCTTTGTGACATCCCCTGAGATAGTGGAACACTGCTATCATGTCACCCCTAGTCCTTCTTTTCATTAAACTAGACATACCCAGTGCCTATGGATGCTTTGTCCCCATTATGGCCAGGACACCTAGGTCAAACCAGAGCCCATCACCATATATACAGTAGGCCTTGACTTCTGACCACAACTGAGCCCAAAATTTATGTTGTTAAGCGAGACAGTTGCTAAGCGAGTTGTCACAGTTGTGAAGCAAATAGAGCCCTATTTAACCAAATGAAATTCAATAGTGAAAAAAGGAAGGTTCTACCTCCTTACCAGCAAGTACCAGCTGCTACTTCTGCTGGCTGCCTGCAATTTGGCAATTCGAATCTCACCAGGCTCAAGGTTGACTAAGCCTTCCGTCCTTCCGAGTTGGGTAAAATGAGGACTCAGATTGTTGGGGGCAACAGGCTGACTCTGTAAACCTTTTAAAGCACTGTGAAATGGTATGTAAGTCTGTGTGCTATTGCTATCACTGCCATGGTGGCGCAGTAGTTAAAGTGCAGTATTGCAGGCTGACTCTGCCCAGTGAGCAGTTCGATCTTGACCAGTTGGAGGTTGACTCATCCTTCCATCTTTCCCAGGTCGGTAAAATGGGAACCCAGATTGTTGGGGGAAAGAGGCTGACTCTGTAAACTGCTTAGAAAGAGCTGTAAAAGCACAGTAAAGCAGTATATAAGTCTAATTACTATTGCTATTGCTATTATTTCTATTTGTAGTAGTGTGTTCCTCTTCCTGTAATACCTTAACTCCTCTTCCTGCTCCTTCCTTGTTCTTATCCTGTTATACCTTAATTCCTATAATTATGATTGACCTCAAATCTACCATCTCAATCACCCAAAAACTGAGTGTGCCACATACTACCATCCTCCCCCAAAAAACTGGGTGTGTTACTAAATCTCTTTGTTCTTACTCCACCTGTATGATTTATCTGCTCTGAATATGACCATTACTCTTTTCCTACTTCCTTGACCGCTTTACTTTGAACTGTCCCGCTCCCCCCCTTCCTCCAAGCTGTTTATAACATCTGGCATCTCCTGTCAGGCCCCTCTTGAGTCCTGAGGTCAGTTATTTTTAATTCCTCTTGGAATTTCTTTAGAGTTTCCCGTGGTTTTTCTTCTACACAGCTGTGGCTGGTCTCTTCCCTTGCAATCTCACTCTTAATCTGCATCCAACTTCCAAAATCACTGGAAGTCTCCTCTGGTTTGGTAATACTTCATCTTGACACAGACGTGGTCTTCAGCAGGTTCTGATCAGTTCTGGAGAACCAGTAGCGGAAATTTTGAGTAGTTCAGAGAACTGGCAAATCCCACCTCTGACCGGAGATTTTACAGTATCCTTCCCCTGCTATGCCCACCAAGCCAGGCCCACAGAACCGGTAGTAAAAAAAAAATTAAATCCCACCATGTCTTGACATCTCTTCCAGCTTTCCCAGGTCTCCAGGTAGTCCTTCCCATTTTCCATTGCCTCTACAAAAGGAAGGGGAAAATACCACCTTCTTGGGCTTCCATCTTTTCTTTTCTGCCAGACTGTACTCCTGATCTCCTTGGAATGAGGGTTGCTGAAGTGCCCATCATCTAGGAGTGGCATGACAGCAGTCTTCCAATGTTTGAGTGGCTGCCACAAAGAAGAGAGCGTCAACCTATTCTTTAAAGCAGTGGTCGCCAACCAGTGGGCCGGAGACCACTGGTGGTCCATGAGAAAATTTTGGTGGTCCGCAGAGAAATGTCACCCCCAAAGCAATTAATCCAGGCTGTGCGGGAAGACAAAGCTGCGCTGCCCACATGGCCCGTGGGAACACAAGGCGTGCGTTGCTTGCATTGTGAACAATACAAGGTAGTGAGGGGAGGGGGGGAAGGGAGGAGGGGGGGAACTTGCCTCACTCGCCCCACACACTTGGCTTGGCCACTGGGCTGCTTCTTTCCGCTTCTTTCTACCTCTGCTTTTGGCTGCATGCAAGGAAAGCAGCAAAAGTCTTTCTTTCTCTCCCCTAAACTCCATCAGAAATGAGTCTTTGGGACTCTGCAGGGCATCCTCCTCCAAGAGGCTGTGTCGGCGTGACAAGTCTCACAAAGACTCATTTCTGGCGGAGTTTGGGGGGAGAGAAAGAAAGATTTCTGCTGCTTCTGCTGCTTTCCTTGCATGGAGCCCAAAGTCTCTCTCTCCCCCCCCGAGAATAGAGCTGGAGACGGTATCCTATGATCCCAAATAAAGAATGATCAATCGGTAGGAAAATGGGGTGGAGAATTTTCCTGCAGACTTTTTGGGGGATTTCCCCAGGGTCTCTGCTGCTTCTGCAGAGACCCTGGGAAAATAAATGTCAGCAAGCCACTGTCAGTCAAAATTCCTATTAGTGGTCCGCGGGATTTAAAATTATGAGTTTGGTGTTCCCTGAGGTCCAAAAGGCTGGCGACCCCTGCTTTAAAGCCCCTGAAGGTGCAATGAAGCTAATGGATGGAAACTAATCAAGGGGAGAAGCAACCTCGAACTAAGGAGAAATTTCCTGACAGAACAATTAATCGGTGGACAGGGGAGACATGATAGCAATCTTCCAATATTTGAGGGGGTCAAGTATTTTCTAAAGCACCCTAAGACCAGACAAAGAACAATGGATGGAAACTGATCAAGGAGAGATTCAACCTGGAAATAAGGAGATATTTTCTGACAGTGAGACCAACGATCGACTCATTGAACAGAAGTTGCCTTCAGACGTTGTGGGAGCTTCATCACTGGAAGCTTTCAATAAGGAGACTGGACTGCCATCTGTCAGAAAAGGTGTAGGGTCTCCTGCTCGGGCGGGGTGGCTGGACTAGATGTCCTACAAGGTCCTCTCCCAATCTGCTAAGGTGAACTTTCCTCCGGAAATTGTGAATGCTCCACCAACCCTGGAAGTTTTAAAGAAGAAATTGCACAGCTCTTTGTCTGAAATGGTATAGGGTCTCCTCTTGAGCAAGGGGTTGGACTAGAAGACCTCACAAGGTCCTTCCAACTCCATTATTCTGAATAGAAGGTGAAGTAGATGGTTCTAGTTTTAGTCCTGGAGAAGCCCCTCATATTCAGCAGAGAAGCTGAATGGGGCAGCACTTCCAATCTGATTTTCAGAGACGGAAACTTCTCCGTTAGGTGATACTACCATCCAGCTTCATATGGCCCAAGGCAGAGCTCTTCAAACTTGGCAACTTTAAGACCTGTGGACTCCAACTCCCAGAATTCCTCAGCCAGCATGGTTGAAGTTCACAAGCCTTAAAGTTGCTAAGTTTGGGGACCCCTAGTCTAAGGTCTTGGTCATCTCAGGCCTGTGTTGAGAATAAAAGAATGAATGAACACTTTCTCCAAGGCTGAATGATGTGTTGGAACAGAGGTGGTCTTCAGCAGGTGCGGACCAGTTCTGGAGAACCGGTAGCGGACATTTTGAGTAGTTCAGAGAACCAGCAAATACCACCACTGACTGGCCCCGCCCCCATCTCTTCTCTGCCTCCCATTGAGTTCCAGCTGATTGGCTGGGTCTCCTTTGGTTGCCCTGCACAGGAGAACGGAGCTGGAAAGCAGGTTAGTGGGGTGGGGA
>JANHFN010006677.1:21785-33894 GCA_032468175.1 Toxicocalamus goodenoughensis | reverse complement strand
ATGTATTGTGTATGTATGTATGTGTGTATGTGTGAATAGGGTGTATGTCTGTATAGGAGTGGGATGCTACCAGTTCAGCCCAGTTCTATCGAACCTGTAGCTGGGAAGAGCAGCTGACACCAAACGAGTTCAGTGTTTGCCCCACCTATCTGCCTAGGCTCTAGGCTGTCCTTTATTCCCTGTTTTTCCCTCCTCAGCTGCTTTGTGCAGCACAGCTGAGGTTGAAAAAGCAGGAAACAAGAGAATTGTTGCACACCCAAGCACAGCGCTTGTCAGCTGTCCAGGCAGCACAGCTGATGATTTCTTGCAAGCACTACACACACAATGCAGTTCGGAGAACCAGGAAATCACTCCACTGTCTGGCCCCGGCCTTCCCCACCCACTTACTTACTTACCTGGCATGCAAGCCATCCAACTTGCCTGGTTTGGTAAGTTGCTATTTTTCCTTTTTTTCCCCAACCATCCGCTGTTCTGCTCTGATTTAGATTAGCTAGAAAGCAGGATATCCTTGGATTTCTTGCTTCCTAGCTCATCTAAAAGCAAACCCATCCTTCTGTAGGACTGAAGCTTTTCAGTGCAGACTCAGTTAGCCGAATGCAGATAGATAGATCTCTAAGTGAATCTATGATTCTGTGAGCAAATCAATCTGCCTGCCTGCTTTGCCTGCTTTTGGGTATTTTTTTTATATAAAAATCAATATTTACATAAATATTTATAATATTTACATACAAGCCATGCCCACCCAGTCATATGACCAGCAAGCCATGCCATCAGCAAGCTATGCCCACCCAGTCACATGACCACCAAGCCACACCCACAAATTAGGCCACGCCCACAGAACCAGTTGTTAAGAAATTTGAATCATACCCCTATGTATATGTACACACACACACACACACACACACACACACACAAACACACACACAGACATAGAATTTAGAATGCAGTATTTCAGGTTGAATCTGTCCACTGCTAGGAGTATAGTCCTGACTGGTTCAAGGTGGACTCAGCTTTCCATCCTTCTAGGGTCAGTAAAATGAGCACTCAAATTGTTGGAGGCAATATGCTTACTCTGTAAACCTCTTAGAGAGTGTCATAAATCACTGTAAAGTGGTATATAAGTCTAAGTGAATTGCAATCAGTTCATCCATGTAAATATGTGTGTGTATGTACATATGCATATATGTATTTATATGTTTCCTTTCTTAACATATCTTCCAAATCTCCTCAGATGACATTCAAATATACAAGATAATGGAGCAACAGCATAAATGAAGCAGTCGCCCTGGTCCTTTTCCATACTAGCATTGACCTTCCAGATATCTACAGTGCTAGCATACTGAATAGCAGAGTTGTGCAGTGCAGCTTAGCATGCAGAAGAGCCCAGGATGATACACATCATTTCCAGAAATGGAAAATTCCTGTTTTAAATTCTGTATAGCTCAGCCTTATACCTCACAGATGGACAGATATCTATAACTGTAAAGACATTGTTTCATATTCCCTATTATTTGTGTCATCGCTATTCATTTTAACATACCATGCAAAAGAAGTAACTATACCTCTTGTGTACTATCCCTGACATATCCTGGTTACAAACAATACTGATGAGCAAACACAGATATAAACATTTCCATAGAACACTAATTCTGTGCAGTAGACTTTCCCAAGTTGATAGCATACAGCAGGTGTTTTATGGAATTCTCACTGGTCCAAGGCAATGGTCTAAAATTATGGAGGTTGTCATGTCACACAAAACAGCTACACCAAAACCAATGAAGTATATACAAATAAATAAAAATTAATTGATTTTCATGTAAAACCCAACTATCTCAAAATCAGAATAAAATTGTTTTTGTTACCAAGGTATCAATAACAATAATAGAGGCAAGAAGAATCAAATCATTTTTTTAAAAAACTGCTTTGATAATTTATTTTAAATTATTTGTGAAGCAAACATTCTAAACAGTTTATTTAAAAATTGACATAATGTCATGAAGGTTTTTTTTCCTTGTTGAAAATGAGTGTTGTAGCTATGGAAATCATCCCTTGTATCTGTAATTACAGTTTTCCCTTGGTAACAACACTGACAAGTGACAATGACAATTATTTAAAAAGCACCTGCTAAATAGAGTTATATTTGTTTGTTTATTTTCAGACAAGAAATATTTTAACAATCATTCAGTTTTCTTAAACATCAGTATCTGTAATCTATTTGCATACTGGCTCTCTTTACAACGCGGTTGCACAAAAGGGATGTTCAGTGTACAATCCTTTTATGTGAATGTACCTAAACACCTCTTACATACTAGACAACACAGTATCAACAGTAGAGACCTTCAAATTTCTAGCTTCTATCATAACAAAAGCCCTAAAATGGACATCTAACTTCAAAAACGTCATCAGAAAAGCACAACAAAGAATGTTCTATCTGCACCAACTCAGAAAACTCAAACTTCCTGAGGAGCTGCTGATCCAGTTCTACAGAGGAATTATTGAGTCTGTTATATGCACCTCTATAACTGTCTGGTTTGGTTCTGCAGCCCAACAAGACAGACACAGACTTCAGAGAGTAATTAGGACTGCAGAAAAAACAATTACTACCAACATGCCTTCAATCGTGGACCTTTATACTGCATGAGTCAAAAAGAGAACTGTGAAAATATTTACAGACCCCCTCACATCCCGGACATAAACTGTTTCAACTCCTTCTCTCAAAACAACGCCATAGAGCACTGCACACCAGAACAACCAGACACAAGAACAGTTTTTTCCTTAAAGCCATCACTCTGCTAAACAAATAATTCCCTCAACACTGTTCAACTATTTACAAAGTGTACACTACTATTACTGTTAATCTTCTCATTACTCCTTATCACCCATCCCCTCCCACTTGTGACTGACTGTAACTTTGTCGCTTGTATCCTTACGATTTATACTGACTGTTTCCTAGTATGACTTGATTGCTTATTGTACCCTATGACTGTTATTAAATATTGTACCTTAGACTCTTGACAAATGTATCTTTTATTTTATGTTCATTGAGAGCATTTTTTAATGTGCATTGAGAACATTGGACACTTGTGTGTCCAATCACACTTGACCAATAAAGAATTCTATTTTATTCTATTCTAAATTTTAATCCACACTTCTACTTCTTCAGTTACATTTCATGTAATCTGCCTTTTTTTAAAATAAATAAATAAATTACTTTGGGATAGAATTTATTTGTTTAAAAAGAAAGAGAATTTTGAGTAGATTATAAATGATACGCTGCATAAAATGCATCTTATCTGTGGAACATGAGATAATGTCCAAGTGTATATTTAATTCCATATTAGGATGCCTAATATGGCATACCTCCCTTAATATTTCAAGGAAAGATTGAAGACAAATGAGATCCAGGCAGAAGAAGAACATCATGCTTCAAAATCTAAGGGATTGGGATCTAAGGGATTTTACAAAACTCAACAGCACTTTTTTGTGTGGCTGTTGATAAAAACAGGATTGCCAACATAATCGCCAATGTCCAAATATGAATATGCCACAAAAAGAAGAAGAAGAAGAATTAGGATACCTACCACTGAAACAGACTTTCTGTTTGACCTTTGAGGTAGTCCAGGCAAGAACCAAAAACCATGACTTCCAATTACTACTTTAATTGGTAAATTTATAGTAACTGAATCTTCCAAGTCTGAAATTACAACTTTTCTCCTCATCTTTACAGTCCAAGAAACTAGGGACCATCTCTTCTGAGACCTTTGGCATACCCCATGCCCCATTTATTTCTGCAGGCTCAACTGTCTCTTATCTGACTATTGTCTAGTCTAGAGTTCTTCCTCTTCCTCTTCCTTCTCCTCCTCCTCTCAAGCCCACTCACAGCTCTTGTAAGTTCACAACATAAACTTGCTAAATATGGAAATAGATTTTGAAATAACATTTTATTTTACTTTTTTCATTCCATTCACACACATTGCACTCACATCTTGTTTAATCTTGCACATCAATGGATTGTCTAACTAGGACAAAGTAGAGCTGAGCTTAAATCTGTTCTCTGTCAATGCTACAGTTTTCTACAAATTAATCCATTTTATGGAGTTATTTGTTCAACTAGTGAAGCATCCTGAGCAGTTTTCCTTACTGCAGTTAAATGGTAGCTACCCTACCAGGAGTTCCTAATTTTATCAGTGTTGCTCTCACCAAAGCTATTGAGTTCACACCCTCTCAAGGTGATTACAATACCGGCTTATTAATTTGTCAGTCTTCTTCCTTTTGGGAGCATCTCTATCTTCTCTGACATTAATTTTCTCTGTATCTTCTCTGTTGTTGCTGCTGCTACTAGTAGTAGTAGTCCCTCAATCAGTGTGATAACTGCTATTCCACTTAATGAGTTATGCTAATTATATATCATGCAGATGAATCCATCTGAAGTTAGGTTCAATAGAAGAAAATTGGCTTTCCAATTAATACATCAAAATAGAAAAAATATTGTTTAGGCTAGTACTTAATTAGCTATGAGGGATATATAAGTAGGGGATACTGTTCTTTTATTGCAAAATCATCTTTCTGGTGAAATGAAGCTTCCCTAGCTTCTCACAGCAATTAAAGGAATTAATTAGCAAAAGTAGATGTAAGATAGGAACACTTTCCATTGGGCTTTTTCAGATTAGCAAAGAGGGTTGTCTTGGATGCTTCAGGGACAGGTATAGTTTATTATTTGCAGTTGTTTTTTCTTCCTACAGTTTCATCTTCCCTTGCCATGTTAACCCTTACTCATAACTTATCAGTGGTATATAGTTATAGTTATATAGTTATACGGTGTTATATAGTGATGGTTATATAGTTATAAGAAAGCCTATATATTTTTATTCTATAATCTTAGTCTGTAATTGTTAAATAATGTCTCAAATGTGAGATCCATAATTCATTTTAAATCAATATCAGAATTTAGACCTGCCTACCAGTTACATATCTAAACAGGTCACATGTAAGAATTCAATATCATATATGAATTAAACAGATCAGTAACTCTCGTTTTAAGGAAGATATAATGATATTAATGTTTCTCATCATCAACACAGTGAAGATAATCAGATTGGGTTTATATAGCACATTACAGTTCATTCAAGCTGTAACAAGAAGAGCAGATTAAGATTAAGAAAACCTAGTCTTTTTTTAAGGAATGAAAGATTGTGGACTGCAGTAGATAACATATGAATACTCAGCTGTGAGGTGTTGGATATTTCCCCCTCTATTCATTGGGCTGCATCAAATATGCTTCTTTCAAGGAAAGTATCAGCAGTAGAAGGTATTTGGCTAATTTCTCTTGGAGTCAGTGTAATGGAAATAAGCCAGAGATCCTTCCCTCCTGTTTTGAATTTAGTCCTAGTATGAATGTCAATACTTTGCATTCAGAAAACCAAAGGCCATAAGCAATGGCTCTTATTTTAATATTCCTGATGACTTGTCTCTAGAAAAATGTATATTATTAGAAGAAACTAACAAATCAATCATATAGCTGAGCAGATTAAGAAAGAAGAGAAGAAATCTTGGCTGAAGATTTCCCCGCTTTAATGCCTACTCTCTCTCTCTCTCTCTCTCTTTCTCTCTCTCTCTGTCTGTGTGTGTGTGTGTGTTGCACATTTTGTTGTTGCTATTGGAGAAACAGTCAATGGTAAACTATGAAAAATAAAATGAACTATTTGAAAAACAAAGATTGAGCCAACATGTCAATTAAAATTGATAGTATTTCCTAAAACCTAACACATGAATTGGACTAGGAAAATAAAAGGTTCAAGATGCTGTACAGTGTTAATGCTTCCCATCTTTATAAAGTGGAAACTGCATGTATCTCTCAAACATTTGAGATTTATCTGATCAGAAAATGTATCATTTCTCAGTATAAAAATGATGATGGTGTCATTATTCCAGACGATTATCCAGGAAGTTGTACTGAAACTTTAAATAATACCCTGAAATAAGTGTTTTGAAACATATAATTCTGCGTGTCACTATCTATATTTGCCTTATGGACACTTTCTCTCATCTCCTATGAAGTGTCAGATTTTTACAAGCCAGAAAGTGAGCAATTCTTTTGCACAGTACTGCCCTACTCTAGGGTTGCTAACACTTATGAGGGTCAAAAATCACATTTGGTTTTCAGGAGAAGACTGCACTCAAAATCTGCACAGAGGCAAAAGGAAAAAATATGAATGATTAAAACAAGAAATAAAAAAGAAAAAGTATATACTGGATATATAATTATATGACAGCAAACATGTCTTCTGATTAGAAGTTGTACCAATGGAACAGCTTGCCCTCGGAAGTTGTGGGAGCGCCATCATTTGAGACTTTCAAGAAGAGATTGGACTGCCATTTGTCAGAAATGGTTTAGGGTCTCCCACTTGGCTGGGGGAGTTGGTCTAGATGACTTACAAGACCCCTTCCAACTCTGATTATCTGTTATCTGTTTCTACCATTCATCTGTGGATACACAAGTATTTTTGCAGTCCCAGTCTGGAATTGCAAAGTCTAGCACAATGAGGGCACTGTTCATTAAGCATGGGCCAGACCCTCCCAAAGTCAGAAAGGACATTCCACAGAAGGTCATGGAGAATAAAAAGCTAAGATACTGTGTCTATCGAAATTCTCAGCCATCCAGGTCATGGCTGTCCCAAAGGTGCTTCCCTCCCACTCCTTCAACTGAATGGGTTTCTTGGATGAGAAGCAAAACGTCTTCAAGAAAAAACAAGGAAAGCCCAATTGCCTTTGAAAAAGCACCTTTGAGACTAAGATACTGTGCAGTTTCCAGATCCAGATTGACAGGCAGGTACTGGCCAATTAACCAGACATTAAGTAGGAGATAAGTAACAGAAGATAGAAATGTAGCAGTGATAGATGTAGCAGTGCCACGTGATAGGAAGAAGGACTATAAGAAACTGGAGAAGTACTAGGGTCTGAAGGAAGTACTAGGGTCTGAAGGAAGAACCCAAAAAGATGTGGAGAATAAAGGAAAATTGTCCTCGTGGTGGTAGGGGCACTAAGGACTGTGATTCCTGAGCTGGGGAGGACCTGAGATCAAGGAAGACCCAAAAGCACAAGAAAGGCATTTTTATTTATTTGGATAACTTATAAAAATCTAATTTCACAACAAATGTAAACTATCTTTTTCCTCTATGTCTTATTTATTAGTTCCAATCATTTGTGGAATGTTTTCATTCTTGTGATCCATATTCAACACATACTTGCACAGTCTGGTCTATCTCCTAAATATACAAACAGCCCTACATGCCTATCAATATACAACCATACTTGAGTCTTCTGATCAGGCAAAGCAATAAAAAGATGTCATTTAATGACAGAGTGTGTCCAAAGTAATTCTGAAATTTAATTACATAAAACATTTATTCCTAATTTTTGAATATGTATTTGTTCATTTGGTAATGCTGTGTGTCATTTCTCCCCACCCACCCCCTGGGTAACTAAGTTCTTTAAGACTACAAGCCCAAAGTCTATATTTTTGTAGTTTGTATGTTTTTTTTAAAAAAAATGTCGCATCTATTAAAATTATTTGGAAAAAATACATTTATATTCTGGACATTGTACATTTGTTCATACTGAATCATATCAAGAAAAAAACCCATTTGGAAAATTTCATAAATCAGGCAAAATGAAGTATCAGAAGATTTTTTTTTCTATATAGAAGCAATGATCAATACAGGAAAGGAAATATTGGTGAAAAAGATAATGGAGGAAAACTGCATTTTTCTGCAACAGCTCCATTCATTTTTAATCAAAATCATGTTGCCATAACATGTCAGTAATTGGCAGCATCTGGTTGACTTTGCATAGACTCAAGATGTAGAGTAAGGCCTGTTTATTATCTGAAAGGAGACCCTATCAGGATTGTAAAATATAATTGACAATGAAGAAGTGGCATATAGTGTTGGCATTATAGAACTTACTGTCAACAATGAAGAACAAGCAGTCAAGAGGGGTGTCAAATTGAATTTCATTGAGGGCCATATCAGGCTTGTGTTTGACCTCAGGGGATCAGGGTGGGCATGGCCATCACTCATGTTGGGGGCGCCTGTGGCCCAACCACTCTACCATAGAAAACAGGCTCCCAAGATTCATTTTCAGCTGGGATGGCCTCCTGCAACCTTCTGCCAGCAAAAACGGAGCTCGGGAGGACCACGTGCAGATCTCCCAAGCTTCATTTTTACTGGCAGGGGCACTATGGACCACTCCTTCATTGTTTCTAGGATGTCCCCGCAGGCCAGATCAAAGAACCCTACAAGTCAGATCCAGCCCCTGGACCTTGAGTTTGACACCCCTGCTTTATAGACTAAGACTTGATAAGGTAGCAATGATGACCTTGGAAAAAGTATTCAGGCCTGATATCTCTCTACTAAATTGATGGAAATGAATCAGTCAGACTAGAATGGGAAGTCAAACCAATTCAAAGAAGAATAGAATGTCAAGAAAATGGTCAATCCGTACCATTGCCAAGAAAATGGTCAATCCATAAAGTAACAAGAAATAGGATCTGTTATGATGCAAACATCAGACAAAAAGAAAAACATGTAAGAATGAGTACATGCAGGCCAGAAATGTTACCAAGCCTAAATTTTTGTGTTTGGTTAAATGCTATCATTTTCAGCTTGTTTGTCTCTTTCAGCTAACCCGGCAAAGATATTATAAGTAGTCATTTGATAGTTAACTTTGGCTAATTTCTTTGAAAATTTCCATGCTGTTTTATTCTTTCTTCATTTCATCTCAGGTGCCATTTTTTTTCTAGCTGTGCTTTTATCTGAATATGTCCTGAAAGAACTTGATCATGGCAATCTATAAAAATTAAAATGTGATTTATGTGAGGCTGCTTATGAAACAGATCAGAAGTGTTTTTCTATATTATAGTGTTTTTTGCTGACTTCCAATTCTCTGTCATGCCTGGGTCTAGGATTGGAGTCTTACTCTTAAAATCTGAAGTAGCCAGTGCTATTTCCATTTTCTCCTTCTCATGTGTTCTATACAATATCAACAGCTTTGCTGCCTATTCCTTTATCAGTTACACTTAGTGAACCTTCTTATAGAATCATTATCACTTTTGAATGTCCTCATTCTAAATGTCTATCTGGACTCAACCCTATGACTGTTTCATTATTTGACACAAGCATGGTTAAATCGAGACAGCTTTGGTGATGACTGAAAGCTTGACATGTAAAGCTGAATTAAAAGTAATGCAGAAACTTGGCTTCTTTTCTCGTTCCATATTTATTTGATACATTTCATTCAAAAGCTCATGGTGGCAAATACAACCTGCCTCCTTCAATTTTTAGCCCAAAAAACTGAAAGACTGGCTGGGTTGAGAGAGTGACTGTTCCAACTCATCCACTGAGCTTCCACAGCTGAAGGTAAACTTGCTGGATTTGGTTCTCCTATGTGTTAATCCACACTTTAATCTTGACAGCACACTGGCTAGTATTGCTTTATTTAATAGAGATAAATGCAGAAGATTGTTTAACTACAAAGGATTGCTTTAGTTGGCTTGCATTTAGGTAGGGAGTTGGTTTAACATTTGCTGCTTAGGGATCTCATATTTTAAATGAATATAAATATTGGAAAGTAATATTTTGAAAATGGTCTTGTGACTATCCACTATCCTTGGTTATTTAACATTATTTGACATAATTTGTTCATCTGAATATGAAGTCATGCTCAGTTCTTAAATATGGTTGCCAGATTCCTGATACCAACCAGTCCAACCACTTTAGTAATTATATAATAAAACTATTTCTAGTATCTTTACAGTGCTTAAAAGTGCTCTCATGCCACCTACAGACAAATCGGTTACATTTCAAAGCAGAATTCTCTCTTTTTTGTTGGATATTTCAAAATTCAGCAAGAATCTTTGTTATGATATGTTCCTGAACATTAATCAGAGTGGTGAAAGAAGGATCAGGGTGTCCATTAAAAATGTTTTTATTAGAGTTGACAGGGATGTGGAATTTGGTCTTGGCTCATATCCTAACATTTAATGCTAACAAACTTTCATTATAATTGAAATAAAAGTGTATGTGTTGGCATTCTGGACAGGGATCAGCTTTTACTGTAGTGGAGAAAAGACACTAATAGCTCTATCAGACAATAGCAAAAGACACAGGAAAAAGTTAATTCATTACACTGCTACTGCATGACCAGCAATGTGGAATTATTTCACCTAACAGATTCAGTTTGACCAAGCTTCAATAGAGGGTAAAATAAACATTTCTTAAAAGTCCTTCTTCTTTCTTAGCTACTGCAGTTAAGAGTACAACAATTGCTAGAGCATGGCAAGCCAGCTGGAAAACTATCCATTTTTAGTTTGTGGATTTGGCTGCTGAAGTATATAGAGAATGACAGCAGAATTCAAGACTATTCCTTGGCTCCCATTCTGTCCATTTTAGCCATGGTGTGAAAATTCTTTTGATGCTCCGGTGGCAATTCCAAAAAAGATTAGATCTAGGTTCCACAATTTTTACTTCTATCCAGATGGTGATATATTGTGTGTTCCAAAAATTACAGTTTTCTCTACCATTCACTGAAACACAATGTTTTATACTTTGACCCCGAAGTGCTCCCTTTATTGCCTCGGTTTTAAATATGAAAGAGTGAAAATGCTCTGGTGACAGCATGCTGAAATTTGAATTTTCATAATTTATGTATTTCTTCTGATATTCTGTCCTTCTTTTAGGAAGCTGACAGCAAGATATAAAAAGCTCCCAGTAGTCCACCAGCCTGATTCCATTCGCATTCATACCTGCTTAACTTCAGCAAAGCTACATGATTATCCATTGGGATGTGCTGTCAATACATCTCTGCTTTGTGCCTGGATAGCATTTCAACATGAAAGAATTAGAGTGAAATTAAGAAGATGAATACCAACAGCCAAAACCTATATATGCAACAATTCCCTGCCAAGCACAGGCTACAGCAGTGTTATGTGACTTTAGTCATTCCAGTTTTCCATTTTTTGCTCTTTCAATGATAGAGAAATAAAGAAAGAGCTATAAAACTAATTTGATTTCCTACATGATGTCAGGCATGAAACATCAGGTCCCCACATGAAGATCCAATAAAACTGATTTATTACTACTCATGCCTGTACACAGGAAACTTCTCAACTAAGGTTATCGCTTACTGAGTTAGATAATGGCCAATACAATTCAAGGGGGATTGATTCAGCTCACTTGTGATATGTAGATATCCTAGGCTGATCCCTCTGTTGAATCCATCCCCAGATTCTGCCATGCCTTCCCCTATGTATGATCATGTTGATGGGACACACTGAAACTCAAAGTCCTGATGGGCATCTTGAGGTCGTTTTATGATAAATTGGAAGAGCAGGGTATGTTCACATGTTTTCAGCCCATAGTTATGTTTCTTGGAAGGTTTAAAAGGCTGGGCAAGAAGGATACCTGCCACAGCCAAACTGCTCCCTATACCCATGCTTAAAATAAGCCTAAATTTAGCTTTTTTAAGTCAAAGTATGCGATCTTGAGAAGCTGGGAGGGGCTGAGCAGAAATATTTTTTTTAGAAAAATGGCTCACCAAGTGGCTGATAAGAAATATTAAGTGGAAAACATTTTAAAGTTGATATTTGTGTTGATCTATGGCAAAGACAAACACTATAAGATGAAGAGAACAGTTGCAGGGAAAAATGTTTCTTTCCCTTCTCTTAATTGCATAAACATGTCTTGATACTTCATTTCCTTGATAGAAAACATTGCAAAAGGGAGAGACTTTATGTGCTTTAAAAGCATATCAACTGAAAATACAGCACAGAAAGGAGATTGTAACTTGCATTTACCGAAAAGATTTATTTCCTGAATATAAGCAACTTTCTAATTTTCTACTGGGTAGTGTAAAATCGTACAGCAGAGAACATGCTGAGTTTAGTATCCCGTTAGGTCAAAGTTGATGGTCAGAGGAATTCTCTCTAACTCTGTTGTCATTTACAAAACATTTTTTATCAGTTGTAGATTAGTGTTTGCTACAAATCTCTAGAAGAATTAAGGACCAAAGCTGTGGAAGAATTACAATGAACAGATCTGGTATCTGATGGATT
>JANHFN010006675.1:218445-238487 GCA_032468175.1 Toxicocalamus goodenoughensis | reverse complement strand
AATTCCTTGCTACCGGTTCGCCTGGAGTGGTGCGACCCAGCTGAATACCACCACTGATATTGTGTGGCAACTCCTGGGAGGGGAAGGGTGGGCAGGGCCAGTCAGGTTTGGGATTTGGGGGTTTTCTGAAGTGCACAGAATCTTAGCTAAGGGCTCTCTCAAACCCGTGGACCCCCAGCAGCCCACCCCTGAATATACCTCTAAACTATGTGGTAACTCTTCCATAGATCACAAAGAGATACTTTTTATCCATTTGTCACATACCTAAGTAGAAAAAAAAATATAAATATGTAAATATATTTTGATAAATATATCAAAACCGAGTTTTGAGGTAGCTCAACTCTCATTACTTTCGTTGTTCCAAATATTGAAGTTTGCCGTGGCACCAAATATACAGCGGTTAAAAAGGTTTATGTAAGTTTGCTATGGAGAAATAAAGGTAAATTCTAAATATGAGCAACACTTTTATGCAAGATCTCAAATGTTTCCAATGTCCCGTCCAAGCAAGTAACGGAACAGGCAGGAAATAAACCCCTCAAATCAAGTCTGATTTTGTTGCCTCGAGGCTGGCTTTTTAACCGGTCAAAGATATGGAATGTAAGCTGAATGAATTAGTCACCAAGTTAGTTACTGCAAGAATCAGATTACCCCGGGACAAAGAAGCTGCGACTCCACCTCTCTGTCGGAAACAGGACAGCTAGCTCAAATTTTTCTAGTAAGTTTGCAAGTGTCTTTACACCACGCCTTTTGCCGCACTTTTGCCTACTTGCATTATGCCTCTCATCTAAAACATTGTTATGGGCGGCGTTCGAGAACAGCAAGAGGAAAGAGAAGGAACGCTTCCATCTCCATCACAATACCGCACGTTTAAGGAGTACACACACGCCTGACTTCTGCGCAAGCTAATTGGAGACATGCAAATCCCTTCCATCTCTAGCACCCCATTCATTTCTTTCTACGCATCCTCTCCTCCCGCCTCCCTCTCCGTCGTATTTCAGCCCCGCCTATTTGAGCGGCTTATAAAATGCCAAACTCCAAGATTTTTTTTTAAAAAAGGATCATGCTGCAAGGCGTTCTGTCAGTCAGGAATTCATCGTGCAAATCTAAGCTTTTTTAGAACCAATCAGCTTTAGAATCCGTTTATTATGGGTCGCACAGCTCTGCTGCGTGCGCATGTGGTAATCTTACAACTGGATGGTCCGCCTTGTTTGTTTTTCCATAGCCACAAAATATTGCAGTTGGTCCACGGAATACTTATGCCCTTTATCGGGAAGTGGGCCACCCAGTGGCTGCATCACCATGCTTTACTAAAGTGATCCAGTTTTCCTGAAGTAGCACGATCCACTAAACCCCCAAACTAATCACAGGACTGGGTAATTTACGCCATCCTAAATTAAAAGGTAATTACTTTGTGGGTCCGCGTCGAAAACAAACAAACCTGAGTCGTTTGTAGATTGGGGTTAGAAAATCTGCTCTGCTAAACTCCGGACGACCGCTATGCGGTGCTAGGTAGCGCTAGTGCGGATTTTTGTTGTACAGTTGAAGGGGAGGAAAATAGAGGCTAAAAAAGCAATATAAAAGTTTTATTTCGCGGCCTGGATATTTTGAATCTTACAAGAACTCCTCCCCCAGCGATAAAAATGTCAGGAACGTTTCCATTTGGGGGGAGATAAGCAACGGGGGGAGGGGGTAGTTTGATGGGCCAACTTTTTTTCTTAGGAACCTAGAAGGCTTTTTGATCAGCTTTAGGTTTGTTCACTGTCTATCTCTTTTTTTCATTGAGACAACTTGACTTTTCAAAAGGATTAAAAACAAAAAGGTTGGCACCGGCAGTTAAACTATGAATCCTAATCCGCAATTGTGCATCTCCCTCCCGAAAACTGTCCTGCCCGAACTCTTCACAAGATCATTGAAAAAACTTTGTCGGCGGCTTGAGCGATAATTTTCACTCGGGCAGCGGCCTCTCCCCACCCCCAAAAAGGAGGCAGGTCAAGCGGGCTCGTTATTTAAATCCCTCCATTGAACCAAACAGGCTCTGGAAAAAAAAGGGGGAGGGGGGAAGGAAATAAGCAAAATGCTTCCAAGAGCGCCAAGTCGTATAGCCTGACGCGGAGGAGGGAAACCTCGGGGCTTGACAAACTGGATTGCAACACTCCGGAGGCAGCTTCTCCTTTAAGCGGGGCCAGCCTGGCTCGCTGGCGCTTTCCCTCCCTCGCAGGGCCCGCCTCCTCAAGCACGACACGCCGCTCTGATGGCGAAGCCTCTTTTTAATTGAGACTGTCAGGCTGGATCCACGATGGAGCGGGAGGGGGCATTGGAGCAGCAGCAGCTCAGCCGCCTAAATCCGACCAAAGAACGGTAGCTTTTTCCAAAGGAGGGCCGGCTGCCAGCGGCGCCTGGCAATCCGTAGCTCCGCAGGATCTTCCTCCCAGAGGAGCCCGGAGGGATTCGCTCTCGCCCGCACCTCCCGCTTCTGTCTCGGTTGGCAAGTGGAAGGGAAGCAGCAGCCTAGCCGCGGGCGAAGCAGTGCAACGCCGAGCCCTTGGAAACGGCCGGGAGCGCGACTCTCCAGGCGATCGCCGCTTCGGGACGCCTTTTTTTCCCCCCTTCCTTTTCGTTCAGTTTCCTTCTGGGTGGGTTTGGGGACGGCGACGGAACGCTTCTTTCTCCACCCCACCCCCCCTTCCTCCGAGAGTGATTGGCTTTGGACGCGCGCGTCCCTCTGCTCTCTCCTCCGTCCCCGCTCGCTCCTTCGCTCCTCGTCCCCTTGTTGTGCGATCCTCATGAAAAATCATATCTGGGGCAGCGACCCCCGGGCTCCCATGGCTGCAGCGATGCCGTGGAAGAGCGTGGAGTGGCTGCAGGAGGAGCTGGAATCGAGCGGGGGCAGCTCGCTGCTGCTGCTCGACTGTCGGCCCCACGAGCTCTTCGAGTCCTCGCATATCGAGACCGCCATCAACTTGGCTATCCCGGGCCTGATGCTCCGGCGCCTCAAGAAAGGTAATCTGCCCATCCGCTCCATCATCCCCAACAACGAGGACAAGGAACGCTTCGTCAAGCGCTGCAAGGCGGACACCGTCCTGCTCTACGACGAATCCACGGCTGAATGGCAGCAGGACGGCGGGGCCCCCACCTCAGTCCTCGGCCTTTTGCTACAAAAACTCCGAGACGACGGCTGCAAGGCGTACTACTTGAAAGGTAAATGAGGAAGGGGGTCGCTCTCGGACCTCTCAGACCTCCTGACACGGGATTGGCGAGCTTTATACTTCCTTCGTCCTCCCTTTATTAGATCAGCCGGGCTAGGAGTCCCCAGCCGGAGCAAAAATTCCCGCCTAATCGCAACCTAACCCCCCCCCTCCAATCTCGCTATTTGTTCTTATCTCTCCATTTCCCTCTGTCCTCCTATCACGTATTCCCTGTTTCCCAATCTTAGTTGTTTTGCTGCCCTTTACCGGAGATTTTTCTCCCGCAGAAAAGATAGAAAGGCTGAACGTCGTTATTAAAACAAAACAAAACAAGCCCAAAACAAAACAGGCGAAGGACTTCGAAAAGAGCGCGTGTCTTTCCTTCCTTTGGATTCGGCGGAGCAGGATGTTGCTTTTGCTTTCATCGCCGGTTTGATTAAGTGTTGTTTTGCAAAATGGTTGCATGTGCTTGAGTACTGTACACGCAGGTACTGGCCTCTGGGCCTCTCTGGTCTTGGTTCATTTTTCTCTCTCCCCCCCACTTCGGTAGGAACGGGAAAATGTCCCGTCCCCGTCCCCCCCCTAAACTCTCCTGAGAGACATCATGCTCTCCCGAAGGAGACATTCTGGCGAGATTCTATGAATGGGAAAAGTCCAGGAAAGCCGGCTTCAATCCAACCTTCGGTGGTGATTGTTTACTCTAGGCTTTACCTTGCTCCTTTCCTCTATCAACTACCTTAGTAACCTTCGTTTTGAAAAGGAGAGGGAGACTAGGTGGCCCTGTGTTGGACTACAGTTCCTATGAGTCAGAATAGACAACCCGTTCAGAAGTTCTGGAGGGCTCTTGCCTCCTAGCCTTTCCAGCTATCGACATGTTTTCCTTCCCTCCTGTCTTGGTGCCCTTTAGCGGCTCTTCCCTCCACAGATGGGGAAGGAAGAGCTGACAGCAAGGAATAGCTTGTTCTACCCCTTGTCTGACTGCCAGCCTAACTTTTATGCAATGGTCCCATTTGCTCCACTATTCTGTTTTGGCGATATGCAGTTGATCAAGAGAAGGAGCCTGTAAATAACCTTAGAGAGAGGAGGCATTATTCACTGCAGGCAGTTTGCCATTCTGCTTTTTAATTGAAATTTGTTTGGCAGATTAATCTGTTGTGTCTTGCGCCCTGCTTCCTCTTCTGTGTCTTTGAAGGCCCCGACTTGGTAGATCAGCCTTTGCCTTTGAGCCACTTGATTGAGCTAGATGACGTATCTGGCCTTGCTGCATTGCATTGAGCTCTGCCTCCCATTCCTCCCTGAAGTTCATTTTGAATGAAGACCTTAATTCATTAAACTCCCCATTCAGCTTTTCTAAAACACTCTCCTCCCCTGGAAGCATTGTGATACAGTTACTCTGAGTGCCAAGGTAAGGATAATTGCCTTTTCCCAGGACACATACCAGCATGATCACTTGGTGGCAGGATTGAGGCAGAAATAGAAAGTGATACTGAGCCAAAATTGTCCATCTGTCTGTACTGTGTAAGTAAAATTAAAATTGCAGATTTCCAAATAGCTCAAGGAAAAGGAAGTACTAAATAGTGCAGAAGGAAGAAATTGTTCTTAGGATAGGAGATCTCTTCCTGTATGTATGTATGTATATTCGTATATGTATGTATTTGCAAGCAGTTTAGTGAAAGCTTTCCTGTGCATTGCCCCAATTTTCCTCCTTCAGTATCTTTCTTCGTACATGTAAGGTATGTTTTTAAAATTATTTAGCCCAAGTGCTGCACTAATACCACCATCTTTCCTCTTGACAATCCCAGTTCCTTTAAACTAGCCTTTTAAACAGGAAATATTGAGGAGTTAAGCTGATAATTTTCTCTTTTCCTTTCCTTTTCTGATTTAGAAGAGAGCCTGAATGGGAAATGTTTCTAGTTAAAATTCCAAAATGGCTGTTTCATATTGTCTTTTCTTTTTCAGGAGGGAGAAAAAGAAACCTGATTCTCCCCTTCCTGTTCATGAATACAGTTGAACTCTGTTTAGTGACTTTATTCCAACTGTGCCAGGCCATTTAAAGATCTCTAGGTCTTTTATAATGGTACTGATTTGTAAAGTGTTGCTTGGATGCCTATTAAAGATTCAGAAGACAATTTCAGGCTCCATGTATGTACAACATTGAATGTAGATAAATATTCTTTGTGTACATTTCTATATATGTAGGTCTTTTTTGATTATGTGATCATAACTATATGGTTAGCTATTTAGCTGAGTGCAAAGAATATTCACATATTGCAATTTTGTTAAATGAAGTTTCCATTCCTGTCTCAAATTCTCCTTAAGAAACAGAGTGGCTTCTATATATATACCTATTATTTTTAATATATTACTTGCCTATTTAAAGCTAAACCAATTCCCTCTAATCTGTGTCTTTAAACATCCTTCATAGGTAAACTTGAAACCTCTTATTCTCAGGTTTGTCACCTTTTTCAACAGGACTTCTGTAAATATGTACTAGGTAATTTAGCAGGTAAAGCATCTTATTATAACTGAATAGTCTTGAAAAAGCTACAGCTGCTGAATTTCTGCCTCTACAGAGTTCTAAGAACACAGGAGCTCCTCAAAAATAGAATAACTTTTAATTCCAAACTTGGGAAATCTTAATTTTAATATTTTTTTCTTTTAAATCAAAAAGTAAGAGTGTATCTATGTGCTTCCTCAGATTGGTTGTCCACTTTTTCTTAAAGAATGCCAGTTGAATGATTGAATGCTTCCTTTTATCCTTCCTACTTTAATTACTTCCTTTTCTCCATGCAAAAACTAGTTGTTAAGGAAAAGATCCAAACCTCCAAATAACATTCCCATTTTTGAGTTCTCCAAATTCTTACTTAGACAGGATGTAAACATATGGTGCAAGAAGACAACTGAAGTGGACTCTGTATTAGGGATTTTGCATTTTGTCATTCTTTTAAGGTTGCAGTCATTCAAATTGGGCTTTGATGCGATGCAAGTTGCATCAAAGACTTATTTAGCAAGTTGGGATGAAGAAGCAACGTGATGTATCAACTTTTAAAATATAAAACCCATCTATTAATCCGATATGTCTCTATCTTTAATTAAAATGCTGTGACACAGTTTTAGGAAAGGTTAAGCTCGAGACAAAACAAAATGGGAGACTCTGGCAACATGATTCAGTTAAATTAGTGACACTTAAAATACAATTCTAAACACTTTTACTTGGCATCAAATTACAGTAAGTACTGTATAATAGGGTTTTAAGGAAATGTCTGTAAAATTGTTAAAAGTTCTTGCTATATTGGTACTACCACCTTTAGGGTTCTTAACGTTTTACTGTCTTCTGCTTCATGTGATCTGCAGACAGTGTGATAACACTTGTCTCCATACTGTAAAAACTTTCTGATTAGAGGACTGCATATTAGGCTGCTGTTTAAAATAGAGGCCAGGCCTGTTTTGGTGAGTTGGCAGCCAAGGTTACTATGGCAGAGATTGAGAAAATCAGGTAGTAGCCTTATACACAGTTAACTGAAATAAATCCACGTCATTTTAAACTTCAAATTGTCTTAAGCTTCTTATTTCTGCAAGCAATACTTCTTTTGGGGGCCCCAATGTGACTCCAGCTCTCTTGCTGTTAAATGTATATATTTGCGTGTTGTCAATCTTTAGTTTTAAGATTGATTTTATATTCATGGAATCTTCTGGGCCTCCCTGGAAAAGTGGTATTTTACAGCATAAAATTAATTTCTTTAAATCCACAATCATGGTTTAGGGACGTTATATTTAAAGAACAAATTTCTAAGACCTCACAGACTTTTAAGAAACATGGCATTAAAGCATATCTTCTTTTCACCTCCCACAGGTGGATTTAATAAATTTCAGACCGAATACTCAGAGCATTGTGAAACCAATTTTGACAGTTCTCCGGCCAACTCTCCTCCTGCCTCAGTCCTTGGTCTAGGTGGACTGAGGATAAGCTCTGATTGCTCTGATGGAGAATCTGATCGGGAACCCAGCAGTGCCACAGAGTCTGATGGGAGCCCAATCCCAAACAACCAGCCGGCGTTTCCTGTCCAGATTCTTCCCTATTTGTATCTGGGTTGTGCCAAAGATTCCAGCAACTTGGATGTCTTGGGCAAATACGGCATCAAGTACATTCTGAACGTCACTCCCAATCTTCCCAACATGTTCGAGCATGACGGAGAGTTCAAGTACAAACAGATTCCCATCTCGGATCACTGGAGTCAGAATCTCTCCCAGTTCTTTCCTGAAGCCATCACTTTCATTGGTAGGTGTGGGCACCCTGTTCTTGACGTCACAGCCCTTTTGAGTAATAATGTTCTATCATAATCTAGCTATTTTCTGCTCTTACTACTATCTGCTTGCTATAGAATTCATTTATCTAAGTTTAGATTTGGCATGTGTGAGTTAGTAGGTACTGGTACACGTGCCAGCATTTATACGCTTTAAATATAACTGAGTTTGGCTGCAGGCTTCATTCCAGTTAAAGCCAAAAGGTTATTCTTCACCTGACTTCAGTGACTTAGAAATGATAATATTTGGAATAGATTACAGGGAATGAATTGAGTAAGGCTTTTGATTTCTGTTTTAGAGGTTCAGCTTTGCACAGCTGAGCTTCACATATTCCTCCCCCCCTCTCCCCAAATAATATATTTCCAGCAAAAATCAATTCCAACCCAATTTCTTGATTTTTTACTCATGTTAAATATTGGAGCTTATATGGTCAGCGTGGTTCCATGATTCCTGATTAGACTTTGAGTTGCCTAGGAGAAGAGAGTGGCTTCCTTCTTCACCTTCCTATGTCCTGGAATCTCTCCATGTTGCTAAGTATACACCACTGGAATCTTTGTGTCCTACCAAAGTTGCCACCATTTCTTGTGTTCACATTAAATAACCTCAAAAGTTCTCAGAACAGCTCTAAAATCACAGAAGAAAACTTGGCTCTGGCTCACAGAAAAAAACACACCCCTATGCATTTACCATTTGATCATTAAAATTAGTCTTGGTACATATATTGGTTCATGAACATGTAAAGGTCACCTGAGGGCATTCTTGTGTGAACCAGATAGTATTACTGTAGGTGTTATTGGCTCCAACATTAAAGCAGAAAGCTAAAATGTGAGATTTTTATTTTAAAATTTGAGTTTTCCCCTTCAGTGTTTCTGGCCCATTTCGTTTTTGAAATTGCAATTGTACTGCAGTTTTATCTGCCACATTACATATGCTACAAATAATGTAGCCACTGGCCAGCCCCGGACTCTTGCTGTAGCAGCAACATATGCTTGAGTCAGTTGTTAAACGTAAATAAATCAAAGTTGTATTCTTCCTGATATTCCATTCTAAATTCATATTTTTATAGAAAGGCAGGCTTAGATACTGATTTCCAGAGAAATACAAGCTGGTCTTTGCTTCTGTATTATGTCAGTTGATCAAAAGTTTTGCATTTGCTTAAAGGACTGTTTGTGGAATGTGGTATTTAGATACTAGCTTAGTCAAAACATCCTCTCCTTCGCAAACCACAATTTGGTTTTTAGAACAGGAAATGATTACAGATTAAAATAGAAAAAATGTGTTCAAATAGAACACTAGCACACATTTTTAGAAACTTTTTCATTTAGAAGACAATGCTGAGTGGTCTGGCACTGATTAATGTCTTGGACCATGATATGAAATGAAACAAGTTCATTCCTTAAATTTTCTTCGGTGTCATAGCGTTTATGAACTCTCAGTCTGTTCTTTAGCTAAATTACATTTTTTTCCAGGCATAAAATCCATCCCTCAACATGTGTCCTTTCATAGTCATGTTGAAATCAACAAATGTGTGTAAGAATATATTGTATCAATGATGTCCCATCAGTAGAATATATTGTTAATTACTCTCCATCTGTTCTGGGGTCCTTCAGAGTAGATTTGCAAAGAAAAACAACAGGAAGACCTGTTGCCTGAGCTAAAATAAATGTTAGGTACAGTTGCCTGAAGCTAAATTCAGAGAAACATGCATGGAGTTGCAGTCTTATCCTTACTTTATTGTAAAGATATCAGATAACTATATTTAGGATTGGGATGTAGTATTTGTTATGTGTAGACATCATAATTAACATTCTTCAGTTACTTTAGCCTGTAAAAACTGTTCACCCTTAAGTAGGAGATTATCTACGTGAATGTAATGAAACATGTAATGAAAAAAAATATTGTATTTCTTTTAAAGACTTTAAACAAAATTTAGACCTTTAACATCCATTTGAACCTGGTTGGGTTTATTTGGAAAAAACAAACTATTCACTCAAGTTCTTTCCTTTATAGTAGTATTTTTTTCATATGGCAGTATTTGCCAACTTAACTAGTTGTAAGTCAGCCAGCCAAATGCTGATTAATATTAAACAGAAACAAGGATTAAGTAAGTTGTATCTTTAAAAATGTTCCAGGAACTTTGAATGCAAAACTATTGTTGTAACTTCTGTCATTCTTCTCAAGATATGTCTGGCTTGTTTCTTTATCATCTCCAATTATATCAATTGCTTACATCTTTATGTGGCAAGACAGCATGAACTAATATTTAACTGTCCTGATTACACCAATCTGATTGTCTTTGCATCTAGGCAGCATGTGAGACTCAAGGGAACATTGAATTGTGAACAAAAACTGCTTAATTAGAAGTGCATTTATTATAAGCTTTAAGCTAAGTTAAATTTCCCTAACTCTACCCTTGCTTTAAACACCCCCCACCTTTCCCTTTTTGTTGTTCAGAAATCTCACATGTTCCTTCCTGTTGCAGATGAGGCCCGTTCCAAGAAGTGTGGCATTCTAGTCCACTGCCTTGCTGGCATTAGCAGGTCTGTAACAGTAACTGTGGCCTATTTAATGCAAAAGCTCAATTTGTCTCTGAATGACGCCTACGATTTTGTGAAAAGGAAAAAGTCCAACATTTCCCCCAATTTCAACTTTATGGGACAGCTTCTGGACTTTGAAAGAACTTTGGGACTCAACAGTCCATGTGACAACCGCTCGCCTGGGGACCAGCTGTATTTTACCACCCCAACCAATCACAACTTGTTTCAGCTGAACACATTGGAGTCCACATGAAGGAGATTTCATTCAAGCCTTGAATAGCTTCTCTTGAGCATTTCAAATTCATTAACGGGAAAAGTTTTTTTTCCCCCAGTCAGCTTTGAAACAACTGGTTTCTCCAAGCCGATCTACCTAGTTGCTGCTTAATTGAAAAGGTGTGCACCGTTTATTACTATTTGGATGCAAATCCAAATGGTTCGGAAGAGTTACTTCTCATTCACCGGAATTATTTCATGTGGCGGATGGCCTGACATTCTGACTGCAGCTGTTACTGGCAATAACTCTTTTCTAATTGTGGGTAGAGACTGATACAGTAAACTCATGCACATGTAACACACACACACACACATCGATGTATTACTGGATCAGTGTGGGTTGGCTTGGTGTGGAAAGTAAAGAAGACTCATGCACTTAGCAAACTTGACCAATAAGTGTTGGCCTGAGACTGTTGTTTTACATCCCAGTTTACTTTTTTTTAAAAAGAGGTAATCTTATACTCTTTCTTGGGTTCAAGCTCTTTTTCAATATGTACGTTCCTGACTGTTTGTACAGACCAGGTTGCAAAACCAGTATTTTATTCTGTTTGTGTTCAATTTTATGTTTTTTAGATATAAGAGAGAGAAAGATGAAAAAAATTCAAATGTTTCTATTGACCAAATGCATTTTGCACACTCTGTAAAGCCTCAATATGTTCTCTAGCATGTTACTGGGGGTAGGGTGGAGAAAAGACACAAGAAAGACCTGTTGCTATACCTGGGTAGCATCTTAGCTGGAGTTTTCATGATTTATGCGAGCCAGTTGGTAAAGTATGCTCCTCTGCAGCATATTCACCCTCATAACCTTTTCTGCACTGACTCTGCCAAGGTGACTAAGCACCAATGTGTGCTACCTGATTTTTTTTAAAAAATCGTCCCATTCTATTCTGTATCCATCACCAATCTGTTCAATATTACCTGAGATAACATCTCATATAACCTTCACCCAGAGCTGGTAAAAGCACCCTTGGAGGCTCTTGGTTGCAGCGCACAACCTTTTTGACTGTTAACATCACCAGCTGGCCCGAAATCACTCCAGCTTCCAAAGCAATGAAAATGCTGTTCATGTTGTTAGCGTTTATCTGGCACACTTGATTCTTATATACAATGGGTGCATATATATGTACAAGTGCATGGAAGGAGCAGCCTGGAGGTGAACAAAGAATCAAACAATATTGCTGTTGTAGAAGGCTTGAGCACAGATTTGCTAAGGCAGCTTCCCTCACCTGGCACTTTCCAGAGGGATTAAGATGACAATGTCTACATTTCCTACCAAGGCTAGTTTAGTCTAAGGCTGCCTGACAATTCTGGGAACTGGGGTGCCAGTATGTGAAGGATACCAGTTTGGGAAGGTAACTTGGGTACAACCGGAAGGTACTTTAAATAGGAAACATGGGAAGCCATGGGATTATACTACTTAGGGAAAAAATGGTGTTTGTGTGTGTGAGAGAGGGAGGAAAGGCTAGTTAACTATGGAGGCCATTGGAGGTTTTTGGGGAGAACTTTTTGGGAGAACTTCTTTGCTGTGCCTTCTATAACCAGAAGACTTGTCTATATTTCTCATTAATGTATTATACTAGATGAGGGAAAAGTGGTGCTTATTTTTTTTTCTCAGGAGGAGGGCAGAATGGACATGGAAAAATATTGGCTGCAGTGTAGTCCTTCCTTTTCCCCACCTCCTTTTCCACTTTCACTCTCAAACTTTTAAAAGCCACGGAGTCTTTTTCCCCCTCCCCCTTAAATATTCATTTAAAAAAATAATAATCTGTTTTTCAAAAGTAAATAAATCTCCACATGGAAGAATGTTTAATGCTATCACATCATGGAACTGTGATGTGTATGTGCGTGTGTGTATGTGCTTTTAAGAAAATATTGAAATGATTTTTTTTTATGTATCAATGTTAGGGTTATTGGGTCATTTAGGCAGGAAAAGTGGAGCACTACACATGGATGAGCAAGCAGATGAGGAATCTCCTAACTGCATCTTACCTCAAGGAGAAGTTTTCTTTATCAGGGATTTTAGTGCATCTGTATCTTAAGCTGGTTTCTATAAAGGCTTCCTGTGCCATTGGTGGTCTACTTAAAAATGCATCCTTTTCGTATATGCGAGAATTTGTTAGTGAGGGGCAGCTTTTGCTTTCTGTGTTTAATGAAGGAAAAAATGAGTGACCCTATATATCCTGAACCCAATATTGGGACTTTGTTTATATTGCAAATAAATACTATTTTTTCTTTAAAAAACAGTGTTGCTGTGTCTAAAGTGTTTCCCAAGACAGTTTGGCTTCCTGTTTCTTTAAAAAAGCATTATGCTGTTTGCCTTTAACACATTGCTCCAACCCAATTTCTCTTTGCTTGTTAGTGTTTATACAGTATATGGTTTACACACACAGCTTAATTTGGGGGCCTGTGGTAAGATCTGGGGAGAGAGGCTCTGATGTAACCCAAAGCTTAAAGAACATCCTGAACATTCTTATTGGCCAAATCCTCTTCCTAGGCAAGGCCAGTGTGGTTCTGGTTTCCCTTGATTGCAATCTTACAAGAACTTTCCTGATGGATATCGAACCCCTGGTAAATAAACCGAGATTTAGTCTGAAACATTTAGTACAGAAGTCAACTGACTGTTTAGACATCTTTAGAAAGCTATCTTGGCTACTCAAGCTTTGTTCCGTGGGGAGCTCAGTTGTAGGGTGATCACAGGGGGACATGAGTCTGGCACTTCACTTTTTACTTTCAAATTTAGTTTGAATGTCACTGGAAATTAGGTGACCCCAGGAGAAGCTTGTGCTTACCAGTCTGGTATAAACAGGTCCATACCTGCCAGAAACCTGTGAATACAAGGCAACTAAACCTTTGCCTAACAATTTCAATTGGAAATTACAGCTTAATGGATAGTAGTCGTGGCTATATCTAGACTTTGAAAAATTGTACCTCTTCAATTTCTACCTGTCAGACCATGTGTATATTCAGACTATGAGTACTAAACATGCTTTGTGGTAGGTTTTGATACTCATTTCTGAAGATGAGACTGGAAACCATTCCTTTTGCCCTACTTCCACCCTATCTCTCCCTCAGCTAAGAAACCATTGAAGAGTGTGCGCTAAATTGAGGACTCTTTTGTCATTTCTTTTTCTGAAAATTCTTATAAAATAGCAAAAGGAAAAATATTTGCTACGTTATGGTATCTTTCTAAACTGTCCCCCTCCATCTTATACTGATATTTTATGACTGAATGGTGCAGAATGAATGGATTTGTGCAGTAGAAGGGTCCCATCCAATGACAATAGCAGATCGGCCCACATAAGCCATCAACAAAATGGAGGTCTTAAACCAAAGTGTCCAGACTGTATAACTGAAGGCTTTGACTGCTTGTGGGCTAATGGATGAGAGAGCCAATATTTTTGTCTGGAGTTAGGTGACCCAAGAGTATGCTTAACAGTCACTGCTTATTTGCTTAAGTGTGCTTTACACAAGCGCTGAAGAAGCTCACTGTTTGCCCAGCTGGTGAGAAGAATTTTGGCTCATTGCTGATGCTCAGGGCTTCAACTGACTGATAAAAATCTGCCAATTTTCCACTGTCTGAAATGTGCCTAAAAACCAGCTAATCCTATTTCCATCCATCTCTCTACCCATTTCTTTTGTGTCACATCATAATTTGTTAAGTAGGAGGGCAGGGATTGTCTTTGTAAGCTCTTTCAGGAAACTTATTAATGAAAGAGTAGGATACAAACACAGTTGAGTAAATAAAAATTGCCTCACCAGATGTCTGGCATCACAGATCTGGCTTTTTCAATGGCTGTTTCCTTAGTTAGATTTACAAGCAGCAATCCAAAAATCAGTTGTCATCACAATAGCCACCTTCAGGGTTACATTTAAGGAAAGGAAACCAATCTGTTAGGAAGGAGCAGAAAATTGATACAGAGGATAGAATAATAGGGTTTAATTGGCTGTGTGGTAGAACTAAGAAGAAAGGAAGCATGCTTGCCAAAGATTCTGTTGTAAAATGTTTAGCTCCAGCAGTAAACCCAATCAATTTAAAGATTAAATTGGGAATTTTGAGAGAATATATTATTATGAAACTACAAATATGGTAAGTAGTTTCATAGAAGTCCCAAAGGTGATTTTTCAAAAGGAAATTGAACTTTCTTTGTTTTTCCTTGAAGAGGTTTTGCTTCTCACCCAAAGAAGCTTCTTAAGTTCTGATTGAATGGTGCAGAATGGAAGGATTTATAGTTTCATAGTATATAATTTTGGTCGTTTTGCTGCTCAAATCTGTTGAAGAAAAGGGGGATATTAATGATATAAAGAAATAATTTTGCAAAATTAACAAGAATACAGAAGGAAAATCTCACTGAGTCATGGTTTAATTAAAGTGTATTATTAAATATGCTATAATTGGCTGAATTTGTACAATGTGCTCAACCATAAACATAGTATTTAACATTTGTCTTCTATCTTATATTGAGATGGACCTTTACTTCAATATTTGAAGCTGGCCAGGTGAGAACTTGGCCTGCCTTTATCAAAGAAACCTTAATATACATACATATTTTTAAATAATGTGGACAAAATTCATTTATCTGGAGGAGGAACTGTACACCAAGTCCTTAGATCTATCATTCTCCAGATCTGGTGGGATTGTAACTCTCAAAATGTTCAGCCATTAGATTTCTAGAGAGTTTTGGAACATACTTCAAAAAAGTTGTGAAATTGGGGGAAACTGACATACACAGTGCAACAGCTCTTAAATTTTTTTTCAAGAACATATATGTATAAATACATGTTTCAGAGAGACTGTAGTAGTAAGACTGTGGTCTTTCCTTTATCTACTGTTGATCTTTTGGTTGCCCCTTAAAACATCCTTGGATAGGATTCAGAATAATAGCTTCAGTTGTGCAAAGTAAAGGTTTTTTTTCCAGAATAACCTGATTGTGAATTCTGGAACAGCCCTGTAACAATTTTTAATCGTCTGCTGACTGGATAGTTAAAACACATGACTTAAACTTAATACGGTGTGGGATAAAAATGGCATTGCTGTGAAAGATATTTGAAGAGTGTTCCACAATGACCACAATGTCTAGAAATGATACTTACTGAATTTGAGTGACATTTCCATTTTGGCATGTGGTGGGTTCCTATTCCACATCTCAGTTAAATAGAAAGCTTTCCCTCTCCTTTGTTGATGGATATAAGATACTGTGGAGAGAAAATGTGTTGTTCATGGTTGAAATAAGGGCCCTTGGTGAGGGTAGCATGCCATCTTAGACATGTTGTTAAATATCTATGTTCATAAGGAGTGCTGGAAGATTTCTTTCAAACAATATTAACAAGACAATCACAGAAGAAACCTGTCTGTTATAGGATAACTGATGATTGTCTTATTTATGGGTTGTAGAGAACATAAAGGAAACATCATGGGAGCTCAGCACAAAAACAGGTGCTGCTAGGGCATGTTTGTTCCATGGTTGGGTTAAGTATCTTTCCATGGAGAAAATCTCAGTGTGAGAATTTCTTCAAAAGAAAAGTAAGAAAATATCTCTAAATGGGATATGTTTATAAAGGCCTGGTTTATACAGTGTGCCAACTTTTTTAATTAGCTAAACAGTAATTGCCTGAGCATGCACCTATTTTATACCTTAAATTACACAGTTTACAAACCACGATGCTGGACTCACCCAACATATTAAACCCAAACCAGACAGACCACACTATATCTTAGACTAATGTAGGATTCCAACAATTCTGTCTGTGTTAATACTTATGGCAAGTCACTGTGATGTTATTGTAGCCTGTTTCCTCATTATTCATAGATACTGAGATACAATTCCCACTCTGAACAATTCTTTCCAATCCTAACCATAGGTTACAATGGGAAGTCTGGAGCTGATAAGGGGTGCCCGGATTCAATTTTTTCAGTTCCATGTAGTTTAATAAGAAGCCTGTTCCTTGTGTGTGTCTCTTGTGTGGTGGTGGTGGCAGAAATAACTACATTATTGAGTTAGCATGTCTTTGAATTCAGAAGCAGGAAACGAGGTTGTCCTCAGGTTTTCCAACTTGATGCAGCCCAGACTGTTCAGTTTACCTTCTTTCCTATATTTTTCTTGTCAAATTCTGGGAGAATGAGAGCTGGATAAGCAGACAGACTTAAAAAAAGAACATTGAAACATGCAGTCCACTTTGAAGAAAGAAACATAAAGTTCCTCATGTTTGCTGAAAAGTGGTCTTAGCACCTAAATATAAATTCTCCATCAGATTTTCAACATCTCAGGAAACATTGTCTCTGCAGTGAATTACAATGAATTGTCATTCTAACTTTCTCAGTGACAAGGTCTGAGCAGTGACTGTTTTGTGGATGAATGGCTGTTTTTGGCTTTCAGCATTTATTTTTCAGTACCAGTCAATCTTGGCAGTTTTCAGTGTATATCAACTAATATACAGTGTTAATCAACATTTGATAGAGTCTGACATTTAACAGTCAATATCTGCCAACCAACACATGACAATGGCCTATATTTAACATGATCTGTCAGTTTATCTCAACTACCAGGCAATAAGATAAGATAACTTTTATTGTCACTTTTTCCACTGGAAGCCCACTGGCCCACATTAAAGATGAAATTCTGTTTGGTATATATTTATGGTATATATAATATTTGGTAGTATCTGGCCAATAGCAGATATCAATGTGTGGAAAAATGCTGTAATACAGAAGAGTATTTGGTCCTCAGCTATGGTTTTATCTCAGTTCTCAGTAGCCCTAGATAACATGGCTATTGATTAGGAATGCTAAGAGCTGAGCTGAGGTCCACTGTTCCCCTCTGCCGGTTGCATATTTTGCAACATTTTGATATGTAGGATTGCATGGTGACATTCAATATTTAATAGCATTTGATGCATGAGCTATAACAACAAGCCACATTTGATATGTAACAGTGAACCATAGAATAGCAAAAAAAAATATGACTTTGGATCTGTCTTCTACCGTGTTTCTCACAAAATAAGGCCGGGCCTTATTTTTTTTTCACCCCTGAAAAAACGGGTAGGCCATCTTTTCGGGGGTGACTTAATCCCCCCCCACCTAGAGCAGCCCATATGCACGTACCTCGCCGCGAGGCTGCTTCTATTGGCCGACGAAAGCTCACTGAAGGCAGAGTCCCCAGCTGCTTCAGGGCGTGGCATGGCTGCCCGTGTCCCTCCCCTCGCCTTTACGCAGTCTCTTTCGGGCGATGGAAGCTCCCAAAATGCAGTCACCAGCTACTTCAATCGGCCGGTAGAAGCGGCCTCATGGCGAGGGAAGTGTGTGTGTGTGTGCGCTCACCCTGAGGCCGCTTCTACTGGCCGATCAAAGTGGCTGGTTACTGCATTTGGGGAGTTTCCATTGCCCGAAAGAGACTGCCTAAAGGCGAGAGGACATGGGCAACCACGCCTCATCCTGAAGCGGCTTGGGACTCTACCTTCAAGGGAACTTTCGTCTTCTGATAGAAGCAGCCTCGTGGCGAGGGAAGTGTGTGTGTGCACTCACCCAAAGGCTGCTCCTACCAGCCGATCGAAGCTCCCTTGAAGGCAGAGTCCCCAGCCGCTTTGGGGCAAAGAGTGGCACACACACACTCCCCTCGCTGCGAGGCCACTTCTACTGGCCGATTGAAGTAGCTGGTGACTGCATTTGGGGAGCTTCCATCGCCCAAAAGTGACCGCCCTAAAGGCGAGGGGACACGGGTAGCCATGCCACGCCTTGAAGCGGCTGGCGACTCTGCCTTCAGGGAGCTTCTATCGCCTATCGGGGTATTCTAGCCTAGGCTACCCGCAGGGCACTCCTAAAGGCAAGTTTTCTCCCCATCCCCCCTGCCCTTCCCCCGCCCATTTCTCTTCATCTCGTATAGTTCTAACAAACGATGTGAGAAATGACGGAGAAAAGCATGGTTTGAATAGGCCTAAATTTGGGGGGTGGGGCTTTATTTCACCTCATGCCTAGAAATCATGCTGGGCCTTCCTATTGGTGGAGGCTGTATTGTTGGAGAAACACGGTAAGAGTAATATAACATGGTGCTTACAATGAGTAAGTAATCTTTAACACAACACAAACAACATGGATCAGTGCTGCTGAAGTGTAACTGGACCTCTCAAAATCTGCAATGGCTGGATTGCCAAGACTTCTGGATCTAACTCCTCATTCTTTATTTTTAAAAAAACATCACGGGGATGAAAAATCAAGAAGAACTTAACTTTGCAGCTATTCTTGTACCTTACTCCAATTTCTGAATTGATTTAGTAGAGGGTCAACAACATCAAAATGGCAAATAGGTGACAGCAGCCCCACTCCCTTTTACACATATATGCAGCAGATATTAAAAAGGGGTGGAGCTTTGATCATCCACCTGCCTGCTATTTTGATACCACTGAGCACCACTAGCCTCAGATATCTCTACAATTGTGGCCTAATTGTTGCTTAATCATTAATTGCTATTAGTCCAGGTTTGGTTGGTAGGCTACCACACTAAAACCAGAATAAAAATTCTCCTTCCAATGATGTCAGAGCATTATCAGTTTGCTTGATGAATGCTAATGGAAAGAAAAGTGGAGATCAGCCATCTTAATACTCTTGATGTTACTTTAGCCATGTAATAATGTTCAGACGAGACTGAACAAGGAAAAGATGGGTACAGTACAAACTCTTAGGCTTCCTTTTTCTCTTTTTCAAGTTTATGGATTTCAGTGAAACTTCTAGCTTTACCTCTAGGCAAGGGCAGGCAAACTCCTCCTGGCTCAGGATAGCTAACCAAGGTTACATCTCCAAACATAAACATTTGTATTTCCCTTTTAATGAAATGTACATTGGTAATTGCTCATAGAAAATAGGCTTTAATTTAGTTCCATGCTTCCTTTTACATTTTTAAACAAACACAATGGCAAAAAGTGTTAATCACCGAAACATATGATAAAATTCCCTGACTTGTATCCCAGACATGTAACTAGATGGAGGAATTTGGCATTCCCGTGATAAATCTGCCTCCCTATGAATATACAGTGGCAATTTCCCCTCTGCCCTGCAGGATATGTGTAATTCTTTTGTGCTCAAAGGCCTCTGACTTAGTTGCTATTATTTTTCCACAGGCTAGTTTTGTATAGTTGTATTTCCTTTTTTATTATACATACTACAATTGCAATTGTTGATTCATTACTTCTAGTTGTTTTTAAACAACTAGAATAACCTCTGATGCTACAATACGTGAGAAATGAACTAAAAGATTCACATTCCAAAATCTTTGGTTTTAAGGTCAGAATATGATATTATTCCAATTCCAGTTGTGCTTCAGAAAGCCACGAAACTGGCAAATTAGAAAGAGATTCAGTACTCCGTATCTCATAAGCTACAAATGCTTTATTCACCATTATATGCCATGAAAGATTTAGAAATCAAGGGCCCTGTACTCATATTTTACATTGATCTTTTAAGTCAACCGGGGTGGTAGAAAAAAGTGTTCAGGTTGATATACAAGTTTCCTCAATAATTTTCCAACAAAGACTTCACTGAATTTATGACTAATGTATCTATACAAATCCATGATTCAGCCATAGTTACACTTCTAACATACCTGAATGTTCTTGCATGATGAATGCTAATGCTACTGATAATACGATCTACGCACGATCACTCATGCTCTCGTCAATTCCCGCCTGGACTACTGCAATTCTCTCTACATGGGGCTGCCGTTGAGGTGCATCCGGAGGCTACAGTTAGTTCAGA
>JANHFN010006675.1:174112-189391 GCA_032468175.1 Toxicocalamus goodenoughensis | reverse complement strand
CATAGTGCTTTACAGCCCTTTCTAAGCAGTTTACAGAGTCAGCATATTGCCCCCAACAATCTGGGTCCTCATTTTACCTACCCCAGAAGGAATGAGTCAACCTTGAGCCTGGTGAGATTCAAACCCCTGGCAGTCAGCAGAATTAGCCTGCAATATTGCATTCTGACCACTATGCTACCATGGTTCAATATTGTCTCATCATCACCAAAAACTTGTGGGAAGCAGTGAATTTAATAAGACATTCACATCACATAGTTTTCCTTTTTGCCTTTTCCATGGAGGGAGCTGAAATTGAAATATGTGCCATTTTCTGCTGCTGCAGCAGAAAATATCCTGAATTGGCATAGTTATATGATTTTTGCAAGTATCTGATTCAATTTGGTTTGGGTGGGATGAGTGAATTAAATACGAACAGAAGCTCCCTTTAAAGCATTGCATTGCTCTAAGATTTAATAAATTATTCAGTCAAATCAAGGGTAACACAGGAAGAAGTTAAAACTTTCAAGATGGGGGCTCATAAAGCCCCACCCATTTTTACATATATGTAAAATTATATGTTAAATTATACAATGGGTGTAAAGTGGGGTGAAATTTTGATTAGTCAGTCAGGGCCGCCTCTTGATTTTTTTCAATCCTCCCAACAGATGCACCTAAGAGAACCCCCAATTTGAAGGTTGTAACTTATTTAGGAGGCCATTTTATCCTCATGTCTTCAGTCCAGCAGGCAGGGCCTAAAGATCTATTTTATTTTGTCCATCTTTTTGAAGGCTTGCTTTTTTTATTATTATGATTCATCACACAGTCAGCTAGATGTTTAGACTGGATTTGGCATTTTTACTACTACTACTACTACTACTAATAATAATAATAATAATAGTTGTTATTATTATTATCTCTTTTATTCATTAAACATGAAACTCAGTCAACTAAATATTTTAAAATGTATCACAATAATAATAATAGTTGTTGCTTTTATTGACTGTTTTTATAATAGTTGACATTCAAGCTTTTGTGTAATTTTGATCTTGTAAATTATCTGCATCTTTGTTTTCTTAATCCATCAACAGATTTGACAGCCTAGATTTACATTATTCAGTTTATTTCCTGATCCCAGCAATCAGCTTCCATTCATCCCTTTCACTGTGTGATCACTGCGGTTTGTAGATCACACGATTCATCATACATTCCTATGGTGAAATTCAAAAAGTGCATTGTTATTATCATATAGTTTGAAAATAAACATTCATTGAAAAATATTACAATTGAAAAACCAATGTTCTGATCCTAGAAATTTATTTATTTATTCTATTTATATAGCTTCCCACCTCACTTCTAATGCTTTTCATACTCCTAAGTACTTGGCAGTTTTTTGTACGGCAAAAATTGCTATAATTTTTACCATGGATACCAAGAAGGTTAATCTCCATCTCTGCCCTCTTCCCTCTTTGGAAGACCTTTATGGCTCCCTCTGCCTTAAGAAAGTTCAAAACATTTTCAAAGATCCATCTCATCCAGGGCAACCTTTTTTTTTTTGCACTATTACCATCTGGCAGATGGTACAGAATAATAAAAACAAGGACAAATAGGCTGAAAAAATAGCTTCTAACCCAGGGCAGTAGCTCTTTTGAATTCTACTATATAGTGCAGTGTTGGTGTGTTGTCAGGGGTTTTCGGTTCAATGTGTGGAGTGTGAAGGATGTGTGTTTGTGTTCATTTTCATGGTCATGATGTGCACTGAAGATGGTGTTTGATCTCATTGTACGAGGTGCAATGACAATAAAGTAAACTAATAATAACTAATAAGGTTAAGCATTAAGTGTGTCTTTCCCTCTTCCCATTTGCCCTCCTTTCTATTTGTCTGTCTCCTCCTTTGCCCATTCGGATACCTGGTAACCTTATTCAGGTGTCACTGAAAAGACTTGAAACCCAGTGCCAAGCAACCCTCTTTGAGGCATCTCTTTCATACCCCCCCCCCAAAAAAAAAAGAAGGCTGGTAAGTGATGCTTGCCTCACTTTCTCTGTGGTAGCTCTGGGAACTCTCAGGAGAATCTGAGATTTCAGGCAGGTTGATGTAGGGTAAGCAATTTTCAGGTAACTAATGAGGTGTTGAAAAGTAAATACAAGCATTCTCAGCTGTGCTGGGAAACCAAAGACAAATCAATGCCGGATATAACTACTAGTATAAATTAATGCAAATATAAACTTCCAGGTAAAATGTGGACATAACTGAAGCTTGCTTGTTTGTTTCCAGATAATTTTCTCATTTTTCTTCCTTTGCTTGTTGTTTTCAACTAGAATTGAACCTTGGGTTTCTTCCTAGTTCTTGACTTAAGACAACAATTGAGACCGGAACTTCCATGGCTAAGCAAGGCGATTGATACAGGAGACATGCCTGACGTTACAATCTTTTTTGCCATGGCCATTAAGCAAATCACCACGGTCATTACATGAATCCAACTTCCTCCATTAACCTTGCTTGTTGAAACCTCTTGAGGAGGTCTCTCTAATGGGGAACATGTGCCTGGGATGCTGCAACTATTATAAATAAATGGGTGCCAAGTGCCTGAATTTTGATTATGAGATTGTGGGGGAAAACTGTGATGTTTGGAACTGTGAAGACTGGTTGTAGGTCACTTTTTTCAGCACCATCATAACTTTGAACATTTGCTAAACAAATGTCCATAAGTGGAGGACTCTCTGTACTAGACCAGAAGGAGCATGATACATTTTAGATTTCTGTATTTCTCCATAATGCAAATGAATTATTAGATCAAGTCTCTTTCATCCTCCTACAAGCTCACAATTAGTTTTTGATAAAGTGGCTTTCTCTAACTGATGAGCAGTCGTTTCTTGGCTTTTGGATGTTCATGAAACACGTGCTGGGTTAAGCCTTCAGCCAAACTAGCACAAGACTTGGATACCAAGGAAATGGGGGTATTGCAGAGGTTTTCCCTTGTTATCATGCCCTTAACATGTTCACTCCCATCTCAACTGTAGTTTTCAGCACTTACTTACGGAGTTTAACATGTTGCCATTTAAGCAATGGAACAGCTGAGAGGCACCTTGTGAGCTTGTTTAGAATATTAATCGTCCTTAATTCAGCTCTGTGCCCACTTTGCAAACCAATCTTTTGACACATCTTTGGCAGCAGCCTGCCTGAACCTTGTTAACTCCTAGCAAAGGAGATAGTCACTGGCGGTATCACTATTTTCGTTTCTCCGTTTACGTGATCTAAGAAAATGCTTTTGCATTATTGTTCTGACCCAGCCTTTATAGAAGCAAGAAATGGACTCCACACCAAGAAAACCCCTTCTTTATTTACACATTGGGAATTAATGCATTCACCAACAGAAATTCCAGGCAAGAGTCCTGCAAGAAATTAATTGACACAATAAATAGTGTTTATCAGCTCATTATGATAAAGGTAAGGCTGTGAGCTCCCAGCCGGGAGGCTGCATATTAAGTTAGCTCAAACAGAGAAATAGACAAAGTTCAATTCTGGCAAGGCAATCTTTGTCACATGAAACAGACAAGGAGCAAACTTTCTAGAATTGGGAATGGTTGTCTGCGACAATCAAATCACTCTCCTTTCCTCCTATTTATTCCCCAGTGAAGGAGAAGCCATTCAGCATCTATGTTTGTTTTGCTTCCCGAGCCAGCTCATTGTCCTCTGTTGTGCACATCTCTTATCTTGCTTTGTGTATATCCACATCTGGAACAGGCCCCAGCTGTTCCTCCTCTTCACTCATCTCTGACTCCAAAGGCAGCTGCTTCTCTGGCTGGGATGTGCAGGGCAGCCCTGACTCTATCGCTGTGTCCGACGCGGAGCATCCATCAGAGCCTTCCCCAGGGTCCAGAATTGGCCCAAGTTCTTCCCCAACCTCCTCATTGTCTGAGTCTGCTGTCAGCTCTGCTGCAATTATTACTGAGATATCTAGGAAGGAAGAGCTTGGCATACGGATTTCAGAATATTCAAAAAGATTTTATTTATTTATTATATTTTTAGCCTGCCTTTATTATTTTTAGAAGTAACTCCAGGTGATGAACATATCCAACACATCTTCCTCCTCCTATTTTCTTCACAACGACAAGCCTGTGAGGTGAGGTGAGCTGAAAGAGTGTGACTGGCCTAAAGTCACCCAGCTGGTTTATTTCATGCCTAAGGCAGAACTAGAACTCATTTCCCTGGTTTCTAGGCCAGCACCTTTATCACTATATCAAATTAGCCAAGAAGGATAAAGGAGAAGGGGAAAAAAAGCAAAAATGTCAAGTTGAAGAATGATATAATTTTATGTTAAAGACTCTGAGTCTCCTTTTATTATACTGTATTATTATTAATTGGCCTTCAGTCCAATATTCTGTACTTCTAGAGCTAATGGGATCCCAAACATCTAGACAATTATTGTACTCTTGTGGCTTACCTTTTAGACATGGATTTTATTCCTTGGGTGGGGACTCTGCTCTTCTCCTCCATGCAGTTTCCCTTGAAGTTCAGGTATTGATCTGTACTATCTTCAATGGATTCAAAGAAGCATAAGGTATTATTTCAGCTCCCACTGAAAACTTTTCATTTCTAGTTTGTGTACAAATATTTTTGTTGCCCTTTGTTCTGGATTGTCTTTGGTTTCAGTAAACGACAAAGTCCATGGAACAACCCAAGGCATCTGAGGAGTAATAACCAGCCTACCCTCCCAAGTTTTTGTCCTTGTCTTGATAAATTAAAAACAAATCTGATAACTGAAGAGAATTAAAGAAGATCAGTGTAATATACTTGCTTGATCTGTTCTGTTAAAACACCTATGAATTTCACTTCAGCCTCATTGCTTGGCTGGCTGGATAGGCCTCCTAACCAGATTCAAAACCTGCTCTGCAACTTTATTTTAATGAATGAAACTTTCCTTCTTGTTTCCCATTCCAAATTGACTGATTTGATTGATGTTTCTCCCTATGTTTATTTTGCATGCGCACACGCACACATATTATACCTTTTTTGTCCCTTTGCCTGTCAAGGGCATAGTAAAAGTAAGAAGGCTATTTGATGCCTTTTTTCTTTTGTCCATTGAGTGCTATGCTGCCTGAAGAGAGGAGAGGACACTCCCTGGCTAATGCACAGCCTGAAGTTCAATTCTTCTGCAACATGTAAAATGAGTGTGATGTTTGGAATCTTGGAATATCCTGGAAGAAAGAGATGAAGTCCATGGAGGAAGCACTTTCAGAACACAGGGAAAAAACATAATTTGTTGGGCCATTAATGACATCCAGGCTTCCAAAGCAGTGTGTTTGTGTGTTCTTTTTTTATATTTTGTAACTCAATTATACTTCCTAGGTTGTCTAATTTCCTTTTAAAAATGGTCCTTCTCTGCTTTGTATTTCACATAAACAAACTTTACACATGTTCTGAAAATGAAATTTAAATGCGCCTTTACTGTCAAATGTGCTTTTTTTTTTCTTTGCGAACTCTTCCAAATGTGAGTTGGGCACTTGAGATAAATATAGACAACAGAAAAGATCAAGGACTACGTAGCCTCCTAAACATTTGAAAAGGACTACAATAACTATTTTAATACTTCTCTAAGGATCTTTCCTTCTAGCATCTTCATTTTAGACTCCTACCATTTATCAGTATACTAATTTCATTCTGTTTCAATGGTCTGCCTCCATCTGGTATCCTCTGGAAGCTAGTATGGCAATAATAAGCAGCATGGAGCCCCCCAGATACTTTGAATCACTAACTACTTCCATAAATCCCAGAGAATGAGGTAACTGGTCAGGGCTTATGGGAATGTTACTTTGAAACAAGTGGAAAGCATAAGTTGTCCAACACTTTGATTAAATAGGTTTTCCAAAATGTTAGCTAATTTAGGGTTTTTTTAAAAAAAAAGAGCATAAAAGTATTACCCATTAAAACCAAGACATCCCCCACCCTTGCCCAAATGATAATGTAATTTCCTCATTGAGGAAGTCAGGGTTTTTTTAAGGCACTTATCATGTACGTTCACATTTGGCCTGGCTTGGTTTTCTTCCTCTTTTCAACTATTTTCATTCTGTTTGGGCAAAGATTTTTTTAAAAAGGATGTGATATGTTTTTAAGTTTTGAAGATTAAGAAAATGGGCTGTTTCAGTTTCCTTATTCAATAATATGCTGATCTAATCTCTCTCTCTCTCTCTCTCCCATCCTCCCTCTCCCCATCTCTCAGGTAGGATGGTAAAACATCCAGGGTTAATTATTTAATTATTATTTCAAGGTAAACTAATACTGTAGACAAGGAGGGCAACAGATTAGGAGGATCACTGTTGGTGACTGATTGATTTACTTATTTGTGTTCCATGTATTTTGCCTTTCCTCATTTCTCAACCTTGGCAAGCTGGCTTCTGGCTGCCTAGGGAATTCTGGGAGTTGAAGTCCACACATTTTAAAGTTGCTAAGGTTGAGAAGCACTGCTCTAGGAATTCAAAGTGGAATTTGCAATGCTTTTCCTTTCTGTTATGGAGAAAATAGTTTCTATTTTTTGCTACCCCACACAACAACACAAGAAGGCTGTATCCTGCTTTTCAGTTTACTTGAAGAGTCGCCAATGAAACCATGACAAGCAACGGGTTGCTCTTCAGGCAAGGTTGCCAAGGTTGAGAAAAACTGTTGCTTGGTGAAGCTTTTTTGAATACACAAACCCTTGCCTTTTAGTTTTAATGAGACAAACATAATTATTCCTTAACCAGGCAAAAATCCAGCTATGTGTGTTGTAATTATAGATCTATTTCCTTGATAAATGTGGATGCTATGATTTTAACAACTACTTTGGTCTACAGATTACAGTTCGTTCTTACAACTGTTGTAAATCAGGCTGGATTTAGATAGAGTCTGACAGTATCATATGTTTAATCAATGGTTTTGCTCCTACTCAAAATAGATACACATTTTTGGGATGTGAGAAAGTTTTTGACATATTAGGTTTTCCTAAAGGTTTATATTTTGCACTGATATTATGCATTCCATCCTAAATAACATGCGATTATAGTATATTTTCTTCTTGGTTGGATTTTAGGCTAAAGCACACAATAAGGATATCTGTTTTCTTTCTTTAAAAATGTGTTAGATTTTCTTGCCTGTCTAATTAGAACTTCTGAACACATTACTACAATTACATCAGATCATATTCTACTATATGTTATTTTATAAATGCAGATAGTGTTTAATAAATAGACCAGAAATGTTAGCCTTAATCACGTTTTATTCAGCTATAAATTCAACAATAATCTCTTTGGTTACAGTACAGTATATAATGGAGTAAATCAGACTTGATGCCATGGAGTCATATCAAGAATGTTGTCATAAAACCATAGGACTAAGATTTCAGATTATGTTTTTATTTGTTTGTTTGTCATAAATATATTCCCAGGACATCCCCCCCCCAATTGATAGAAATAAATTTATCTCTTGTTTCGATGCAAATGAAAGAAAATCTAGATAGATGTGTTTTATTTATTTATTTATTTTAAAATTATTAAACAATTTTTCTTATGCTTCCGTGATGGTATACATACTTTTACATAAATCTTAACTATCCATACATTTGTCTATATTCCTTAATCTATCTTTGTCCACTATAACTTTTACCTTATTATCCTATTGTCATTTCTCTATTCATCTATATATCTATTATTTAGCCAATCATACAGTACATTCCATGTCAAATAATAATCAGTTTCCTCTCTTTTCTTTATCTCCATGGTCAACTTATCCATCTTGGCACACTCTAGTATCTTTTTAATCACATTTTCCTCTGGTGGCATAGTATCACTTTTCCAATTCTGTGCATAAGTTATTCTTGCCACCATTAATAGATGTAGCATTAGATACTCTGTTTTCTTATCATATTTTCCTATTATTATACCTAATAGAAAATATCCAGTCTTAATTCAATTTGCTGTTTAATTATTTCTTCTTATATAGATGTGTTTTAGATGAATTACATTTTGAGGGATCTTTCAAGGTTTATTCCATTCTGTTTATTTTCAATAAATATATAAAGGGTGTTTGTTTTTTTTGCAAAAGCTTGTTGCAAGACTTTTCACTGTGCAAAATGATAATTCTAAGCCAGAGTTCTTTATTTAAGGTGGGAAACCATATAAATAGTTGAAATTAATAAATTAATCATTAAGAAAACTGGATTTAACCTCATACATTTTCAGAGCCGTCACCGGGGCATCATTTTAACTTTGATCACTAACTGGAATAAGAAAATTCAGAATTGGTTCTTATTTGGGCTTATCTTGGAATAATTATTTGATTGTACTAAAATCCTGACATCTATTGGGATAATTGTTTGTTCTGGGATCTTATTTAATATTGGCATTTAATAACGCAAAAATCTAAAGAAAAGATTTGATTGGAAATATAACTTTGATCCTTTTATGGATAACAGCTATACTTTATGGGATAATTTGGTTTTTTTAAAAAGGACAGATCTACTTATGGATAAATTAGACTTTTCATAGCAGTACTTTGGATTAAACAGTTTGAAGAAGGAAGCCATTTTAAACACGGTAACTGTTTTTATTTTTTATTTTGTTTCCTGCCCAGATTTGGTTTGGGTGTTGGTTGGTTAAGCTGGAGAGACTTATACATTTGTCTAATAAACATTTTCTTAACTGATCACATGCCTTCAAGTTTATATCAACTCCTAACAACCTCTGCACACAGACAAGCAAACAAATATTGCAAAAGTTGTGGCACAACTTTTGCAAGAGTTCTGGGGGCTGCCCCCAAGATTTTCAAGAGCCTCCAAATCCCTGGGCTCTCAGATGGGGTATTTCTGGGCTAGACTGGGGTCTTGGACTTGTTTTCACATCTGGCAGCCAGATTGATTCTCCAGACTAGACCTCGGAATGCAATCTTCTCCCTATGGAACAGTAAATAGCCCTGCAGAATAACAGGAAAAAGGATCTGATACATAGAAAACATGTGTTTGGAATGAGAGTGGAAATGGTTAAAATGTTGCTTTATATTTAATTGTACTATGCGTTAAGTGCACCCTCAGCCCTGAAAGGCCATAATATCGGAAGATCCCACAACCAATCTAAGACTCTGTGGCAGGATACAAATCAAATAAAATAGGGAAGAAAAACAGCAGTGCTCAGTGAAAACTGTTGTATTTATCAGATTAAAGGAAAGCGAACTTTTCTATTGTTCAGCAACTTGAAGAGGGATTTGGGTTATTCTGAGAATAGCCAGTAAGCTGATAGAACTGGATTCTTTCTATGCTTGTTGTCACATCTAAACCAGTGTTTTCAAACATGGCAACTTTAACGTATGTAAACTTCAACTCCCAGGATTCCCTATTCAACAGCTGGCTGAGGAGTTCTGGGAGTTGAAGTCCAGATATCTTAAAGTTGCCAAGTCTGAAAAACACTGGTCTAAGGCTTCAATGATGGTAGCAAATTGGATTAAGAAATAATAACCAAAGCTTAATCCAGATAAGACAAGGAGTGCATGAGAAATGTGTTTGTGTCTGTGTGTGTGTATATCAAAATGGCCAAGATGATGGCTGCAATTCTATGTAGCATCAGCACCATGCATATAAAATAGGGTGGGATTTCAACAACAGTTATGGCCATAGGAAACCACTTCTGTCTGCCTTGTAAATTGCTGTTGTTCTTGAGTCAGTCAATCGCTTCCAATTCTCTGTGACCTTTTGGGCAACAGTTTATGAAGGTTGTTGATCAGGAACTGCTTCTCTCAGTTCTTGTGAGCTCAGTTTGTGGTATTAGCAATAATACTTAGCCACAATATCTCCTGCTGGCCTCTTTTTCTATTGCCTTTATTTTCTCTATTCTGTAGGTGAGGCTCCGCTTGGCTGTTTCTCCTCACCATTCAAGCAGCATTTAATAGGAATGTGAGAAAGAAACATTTCAGAGATGATACCAAACTTTGGGATTCTTTCCCTTGGAAAACATGCTTGGCCCATTGTTTGGAGAGTTTGGGGTGGATAAGAAGACTTGCCCATTTTCTGATATCAATTGTTGCATTTTAATGGATTATTTTAATGTGACTGCAGAATATGCATGTTTTTGTGTGTCTGTTTTTATTTGATTTAAGTTGTTTTCAAGGTGATTTGATTGCAGGTATGAATTTAATATGTTTCCTACATTGCTTTTTGAACCAGTCTTGATTTCTTAATGCTGCAGTCTTTTGGAAAATATCTTTGTGAATCTGGCTGAATCTGAAATTGATACTACTCCACACAAAGTGACTCTTGGGTTGGTAAAAAAAATGTAATTACTATCAATCAGCATATAGGCAGATGAGGGTTAGGATCTGGGGCATCTTATTATCAGAGCGCTCTACTTTCTTTAGCTTGGTACCCACAAGCTACAGTTGTTTTTCAGGCCTTGGTTCTTGAAGCAACATGGATATTAAGAATGCTGTCTGGGACTGATTGGAACTGTTAAACTATTTTGGAAAGTGTCCGATGCGGAAGGGGCATTTCAGTGGGGGTTAAAAACTATTCCAGGGACCTTGACCTTCATTTTTAGTTGATTCATGCCAACTGCAGCCAAATGTGGAAGCTGGAAGACACAGCAGATGCCATCTGGCAAGCAACAAAGAACTATCAGTACATAATATCTGAAGCAAAGACATGTGTCCTCCTTCAAACTACCACAATTTAAAGCCCCACTGCTCTCATAATGATGTACCTTAGTTCCCAGATACTCTCAGCAGAAACTGTGCCAACTTGGCATATATTCAAAAAGCCTTTCTATACAAAGGTAAGGAGATAGATCCTAAATATATGTGCTTGCAATGAATGAATTTCAGCCTGCTGGCTTCTAAGAGGGATGCAAGAAAGTGTTGCTAGATGTTCTTAAACTGATATCAGAACATCTATTTAAAGAAAGAAGGCATTCATGATGTTGATGAGCTCCAGGTAAGGAGTAGCAATGAAATCTGCATGCAAATCTCTTTGTTCAATAGGCTTAGTAGCACAGGATGGGGAAATGTGTAGAAATCCTGTCTAAAACAATGCGATTCTAGAGGGATACCTAACCCCCAAAAGGAAAAGGATTAAGGTTAGGGTTAGGGTTAGGGTTAGAGCTAACCCTAACCTGGACCTAAACTTGATGGATCGCATTCAAAATGACACACAGCAATCTCCTGCATTTCTAACCAGCAGTACAGTTTTTAATGTTCTTTAAAGTACATGTGCACTGGCATCAAGCAACAGGAAACTCAAAGTTCTGAGAATCATCTCACCGATAATAATAGTGCAAAGGTGCTGAGACAAAAATATGAGGTGAAAGGGAAGTTGAGACTGCATGCCAGGCAACAGTTTTCAAGAAAGCAATATGTTACAATTATAGACAAAACACCATCTCTTTGTTTACACCAGATTCTGGATGTTTATCACTTACACATTCAGTATCATGGTCTGTATTTGGAATGAGGAAGGAAACAAACTCTGGTGATGAGCCTTATGTGTTTTTATTTTGCCTTTCCCCACAATTCTTATTTAGTTTTGCATTTGGAAAGACATACATAATAAACAGTGCAGTTCTGTGCATAGGTCCCACCTCGCTAACTGGGATGTAGTAATTTATTGATTGATTAATTAAATGTAATCACATTGTCACCCATCTCACATGAAATGACTCTGGGTAGCATACAACAATCAAATAAAAGATAAATACAATCTTCATAAAATATAAAAGAATTGTTATTAAAAATAAAATATATGAAGAAATAATATAGGCAAACCATAGGTAGAGAGAAAGTAAATGTATCAATACTGGAGCCATCTTAAGATGTTATTGATTCTCTGAGACATAACCAAGTCTTGAGGGATTTCTTGAATACTAAGAGGGACTGGGAACGTGAATTAGTAGGGGAAAATGTTCCATTCAAAGGATGCCACAGCAGAGAAAGCCCACTTCCTGGCAGTCATCAAATGTAAGAAATAATAATAGATGATGCTCACAACATATTTTCTCTGCCAGATCTTGGGCCCATGTAATTGGGGGAGAGGCATTCTCTCAGATAACCTGGTCCCAGGCCAAAAAAGGCCTTTTAAAGGCTTTAAAGGTTAAAACCAGCATCCAAACAAACTGGCAGCCAGTGCAACTTGCGGCCCAGAAATGTAACGTGTACTGTTCTGAGAACCCACATAACTGCCCAGACTGCTACATATTGCACCAGCTGAAACTTCTGGATACATTCAAGGGCAGCCTCATGTAAAGCACAGAAGTCCAATCTGGAAGTAACCAAGGCATAAGTGACTGTGAGCAGAGTCTTCCAATCTAGGAATGGACACAACTAATACACCACATGACACTATGGAAAGGTACTCCTAATTACATCTGTCACGTGCTCTTCAAGCAGGAGCTGTGAATCTAGGAGGACCTCCAGATTGCACACTGTGTCTATCTGGGCACTGCAACCACACCCAGTACCAAAGATGGCATAATTCTAAAACCCAAAGTCTGTGCTAATCCAATTCCAACAGAACAGGAGAACAAGCACAGCCGTCTTCAGCACAGCCAGTCCTCTCACCAGTTCATCAATCTACTCCTCCAGAAAGTGGCCCCCAAATTCCTAAAGCAGCCCCAGGTCCAATCACAGCCAATTCAAGTTTTAAAAAGCAATTGCCAAAAAGCAGAACAACCAGGCAAAGCAACAAAAGAGGCAACTGCAGCCATCTTCAAGTAGATTATGCTATAGTCCAAGCTAGCCTAGTCTCCATCCTTGAAATCCAAATATCTAGAAAAGCCCACCTCCCCTTGTATAAGCACCACAGTTTGGTCTGTCATACCAAACAATTAAGATGAGAGCCTAACTGTGGCTCTTTTAATCACATGAGATCACAATGCCAGTTTTTCGAACAAGTCTTGCTCCTTATCTGTTTTTCTAGTGCAAGTAAAACATGAAAAAGGGCAAAGGTTAGGCTCAGAAAAACTATTGTATATGAATCAGTGTATTTGAATCCATTAGTGTTCACTACTTATTTATTTATTTATCAAATTTATATGGCTGTTCATCTCACACAAAGGAACTTTGGGCGACATGTAATAAAACCAGCAATTAAACCATGGTGATGCAGTGGTTAGTATACAGTATTGCTGACTAACTCTGCCCACAACTAAGAATTCAGTCTTGACTGGCTTAAGGTTGACTCAGCCTTCCATCCTTCTGAGGTTGGTAAAATGAAGACCCAGATTATTGGATGCAATAGGCTGACATTTGTAAACTGCTCAAAGAGTGCTATAAAGTAAAGCACTATGGAACGGTTCATAAGTCTAAGTGCTGTTGATAAACATACAGTATTATAAAGCCATTTAAAACTCTTAAATAATTATTTCTAAATAAGAACAAGATCACAAGAGGATTGAAATCAGAATGTTACATATACTGCAATAATTAATGTAGGGGATCAAGCTATGTCCCTAATTGCAACGAATTATGAAAGCTAATGTGAATTTCATGAATACATGTATTCTGTTTTGTTAACATCCGTCATTAGGATTTCTTTGAGAGGATAAATGATAATTCAAAAAATAATGGATTATAAACTGTTGAGCATATCTCCACCTAAAAATCTCTGGATACAATGCACAAACAAAAGAGCTCACATCAATATACTCCCCCACCCTCAACTGTTTTAATGAACTGGATTTTGTAGCTGGATTTTTATGAGAGGAGATTTATTTACAGGGCATACTTTATGGGGATAGGTAAAACTTAGCTTCTATCTAACTTATCTTCCTGGGAGAAAATGAAAGAGACATTGCTTTGTGTGCCTAGGAAGAAGGAAGTGACCTCAGATTAAGTTTTTTAGACAAAGAACAGGCAGCATAATAGATAAACAGAAGCTTAGAATAAATTTTTAACTTTCTATGGAGTTGTGTGCATGCATGCTTGCCAGCTGCTCATGTGGAACCATATCCACTCCACCCCACCAGCCGGTCCCCAAAACCAGAAAGATTAGGGAACTCTGCTCTAGCTGACTTTTTTTAAAAAAATATTTATTTATTGGAGTAGTTAAAGGAACAGAAGAGCTACACAATTTAAAAATAGAAGATAGAAAAGGACAGAGCCGTTAATAAAATATCAGTAAATATAATTACTGTAAAATTGAAAGTTAATGTCAAATTAAGTTAAATGTAGAGAATTATGTTCATTATACCATCTGAAGAAATTGCTAGGAATGTCTATACAACTCTGAACATCAAACTAATATTAAGAGCATCACTATTTGCTATGCTTCCAAAGAAAAAATGCACCTAATCACATAAATGAAAAAGTTCAAAGAAATAAACAAATAAAAGGAAAAAATAGCATGAAAGAGAAAAAGCAGCAAAAATGATATTGGAAAACGTAACTCTAAATTCCCTCCCATTGTACTCAGGTGATGATTGCATCAACATACTTATAAGCATTGAAATTGTTTCTAATGACTGGTTTTACATCAATTGTTTCCCTCTTCAAAGCACACTCTGTGTAATTGAATTTAACTTGTGGTATGACACATGATATATGCCTTCTCTGATTCCCCATGGACAGCCCTGAGGCCAGTTTTGCATAAGAAGGGTTCATGTGTGTCATGGTGAGGCCTATCCTGTGCAAGAATCAGTCTTGTAACTCTGTGAAAGAAGGAACACTCGTGAATATAATAGCATTTTTAAAGCTTTTTTGATTTCATCAATTGTGTTGCTTGCTGTCAAAAATTCAGGTTCAACCATTAAGACTACTTATTCTCTAATCCAGTGTTTCTCAATCTTGGCAACTTGAAAATGTGAGGACTTCAACTTCCAGAATTCCCAAGCCAGGCTGGGGAATACTGGGAGTTGAAGTCCACATTTCTTCAAGGTTGAGAAACATTGCTCTAATCAAATGCAAATGTAACCTTTGAAAGAATTTGTTGATTCCTTGTTTTGGTTCTTTGCCCAATAATGCAGAGAGAGATCTCTCCCTTCTCATTCCTTGGTTCTCACATACCTATTCATGTACTTCTCTTGAGATCGAATTCAGCAGAAAGGAGAAATTATTTCACTGCATTCAAGGTGATTCAAAGTTGATTCAGATCTTGTCTCTGAGATCTGATTCAGTCATGGCAACAATTCTTAGCTAATAAATATAAAATAATAAACTTTCTCTTGTGAACCCATTAGAGCTGCAATACTGAAAAATCTAATCTGGAATATTCTATTACCTCACACTTTCTTTCTTTCTTTCTTTCTTTCTTTCTTTCTTTCTTTCTTTCTTTCTTTCTTTCTTTCTTTCTTTCTTTC
>JANHFN010006675.1:158330-173309 GCA_032468175.1 Toxicocalamus goodenoughensis | reverse complement strand
CTTTCTTTCTTTCTTTCTTTCTTTCTTTCTTTCTTTCTTTCTTTCTTTCTTTCTTTCTTTCTTTCTTCTCTCTCTCTTTCTTTCTTCTTTCTTTCTTTATCAAATTTATTTGCTAATCATCTCAGGGTTCTATTTTAAAAAAAACCCTTCACTAAAAAGCTGTCGGAAGAAAGCTTTTTGAATAATGTGACTCATAAACTGGGCTAGCTGAAAGATGGTATTTTGCTGTTTATAATAAGGATTGGAAAAGGCCAAGTTCCATTTTATTTAGGAACTTAAACAACAAATCCAATTTTCAGCTTCATTCCAGACCAAACTGGATTTATCCTATCAAAGAACAATGAATAACAAATGTGCCCTGAATGTCCCAAGCCATGTTTTCTTATTTAGAGTTATAATTTGCCATCTGGATTCCATGTGTGATAGTTAAAAAGCATGTAATCACATATGAAGGCCAACATTCTACTATTACATATGGGAATGACGATGATGATCTAGGAAAAAGATTACTTATTTCTGAAATGGAACATTTGTGCAAAGAGTGATAAAAGATTTAAAATAAGCCATGTGTCTAGGTTACTTGTGATCCTGTCATTTGCCTCTGATTACCAAGCAAAATTACAAAGCCTGAAGATGACTTTCTTCTAGCATCAAAGTCTGAAGGAAGCCTTATCCTTCCTTGAAGGGGTTGCCAGGAACGTGTTAACCATGGTCAACTCAAAAGACAGTTTTGCCTAACCAGTGTTAGTGTTATTATGAAACTGTGCTCTTTCATCCTTATCACCTTTATTGCTTTTTGTCCTTTGTTTGTATAGCCATCAACCAACTGAAGTGCAGTCATTGGTAGGAAGTCTGCTTCGGTCTTCATATTTTTTGTACTACTTATGTTGATCGGCATCATTGCTGTTGCCCTGGGTTTTGCACAGTAGCCGGCCAAGTTTACACTGGGTGAAATCCAAAGCTGTTAGATTTTTACCTCTTAAGTAACAATATCACTGATGCTCCAAGATCTGAAAATCATAGTCCCAACCATAGAAGGTCAACCACAGGAGTGGTATAAAAGGTTAAGACAGCCACTGTGACTGTGTAATTGAAGTCCCATCCCTTTTCATGTTCTTTTATCACATGATTGTGTCCATTATGTTTGTACAGACACCAACATATGATCAACAGCCAACTTAGACATTTAACTTGAAGGATTGAAAATAAAGAAGTAACATAAGCCAAATATTCACTTCAGAAAGATTAAGCTAAAAGTTACTTCCAGAAGGAAGGCTTAAACTTTATCTAACTTTTCTGCTGAACATCCTTCCCCAACTTTTCATCTGTAATGTTCCAAATGAACATATATTTGGTTTTGTGGTTGCTCTGATAAATAAACACACATGAAATTTCAGGCAACAGAGTCCTGTACTATAGCATGTCAGAGGATAAATGCAGGACAATATTTTATATATTCCTATCATGGCCCAAGTAGGTTTAGAATGATGACTGATCAGATCTTCAAGTCCAAGAACTGGATTTTAAAGGATTAAAAATTAAGGATTAACGATTAAAGTTCTTAAAAATTGACATGGGATATGAAATAGATACCTAAATATTTGGCAGAAGACAGAATCAGGACAAATTTTCTCTCCCCAGTTTAAGAGAATATATTCCCCATAGTAACTCTTTTCAGTTGTAGACCTCACAAGCAACTATTGTTCTGAAGCCTTTGTTCCAGAGGTCATGAACAGACTAAATAAATTTGCCCACAGGTACAACAAATACAAGATACTTGTTGGGCTAATATTTGTTGAGCTGCATAAAGCAAACATTCCTACCTCAGCAGGAATTACCTATGATTCTACTATCTTGTGAGTGGTTTGCTTTCCACATATAACATCACTTCTGACCTACAAAGAGCTACATTGGGTTTTATTCATGACAATTAGCCAGGATAATGAAAGGAAAGGAAACCTATATTTAAATTTATTTGAACCTCTCTTAACATTTGAGCCAAGGCCCATTGTAATGGTCACCTAAATTGGCTCCAGGAATGGGAATTTAATTTCTCAATAATTACATCACCAATTTGGGTATATACATTATTTTAAGGAGACAACCAGTTTGGTTTAGTGATTAAGGAACCAGGAGACTATGACTTGTAATCCCGCTTTAGGCATGAAAGGCAACTGGGTGACTTTGGGCCAGTCACTCTCTATCAGCCATCTTGCTTGCACAACTAGCTGGTTGGTCAATGTTGCCACTACCAATGGATCAATACTCAGTTGGTATGAAAAAAAGTGGGAAGGAGGAGAAGAAGAAGGAGGAGAAGGAGAAGGAGGAGGAGAAGGATGATGATGATGATGATGATAATAATAATAGGATTTATGTGTGTATATCTACAGTAACATGTATATATGTGAAACTTGGATACATTTATTTATTTGTTTTATATGAATATAATAAGACTATGGAAATAATACTGCAGATATCTAAGGATATTCAAGAAATGCACTGATAGATATTGCTTCAGACTAGCATAGGTCATAGACATTTGCTATAAAAAAGAAATGTTTCCTCTTACACTCTGAAATCAATTTCATATGTGGTTTTTATTAATCTCCTGGTAACAATTTGGATGGACTTGCCACCTCCAGGGTGTGGTTAGGATGTCCTCAGCTCGCGTCAAGACCTTTCTTGTTGTTTCCTGCGTGGGAGGGCTGCGGTTTTTTTGTTTCTGAAAAGGAATGTCATATGATGGGTCAGCAACTACAGATCTCTATGTCTGAATTCCACTTCCTTCCTAAATTTGATAAACAATTAAAGGAACTATTTGTTTATGTGTATGTGTGTCTCTGTTTCAGGTTCTTTTTTTTTTAGTTATTTCGTTTACTGAACTTTTGCTGTTCTGTTTCTCTCAGATGGAGTGGGAAAGGCCGGGCATTTCTTTTAGCGCCTCTAGAGCTCCCTTCTCCTTTTTAATATATATATATATTTTCCTGATGTAGGAATGTGGAGAATATGAGAACCTGTGCACCATTTGGTGACCTTGTATTAACCCAAGAAGGCATTTGCCTTAATATGTACTTGTTGTGTGAAGGAGTCAGGTAAAAGAACGGCTTTATGGCTGCAGCATAGCTCCAAATGACTACACAGATTGGCTGCTTATGGGAGAAACAGCAAAAGTATTTGGTGCCAGCTCTTAGAGATGTAAAAGCTAAACAAGAGTCATGGTAGTCAGTGCAGTATTTCTTAACTAATTCATCTGCATATACATACATTATAAAAGGTTGTGTTACAGAAGTGGTACTCAGCAGGTTCTAACCAGTTCTGGAGAACCGGTAGCAGAAATTTTGAATAGTTCAGAGAATTGGCAAATATCACTTCCGACTGGAGATTTTACAGTATTCTTCCCCTGACACGCCCACCAAGCCACGCCCACAGAACCGGTATTAAAAAAAATTGAATCCCACCACTGCTGTGTTACCATTTTTAAATTTAAAATATAGCACTAGGCAAACCCTGGCTCATTGTTTCAGAGCTATTTGCTTATCTAAACTGAGAAGCAGAATGACCAAAGGCAGGCAAAAAAAAAAAAAAGTAGCAGGACTGGGAGCAACCTCCAACTTCCTGCTGGTTTTCCCATTGAGTTTTCTTGAGGGAAGCTGAAGTACCAGAAATCCTCTTCCCTTCCTTTAGATGGGGGATTGAGTGAGTAAGAGATTATGCAAGCAGCCATGTTAGGGAACATTGAAAATGAGGATAAAATGATCGCAACAAAACTGTGACAGCACTGAAGCAGCCACAATTTCCCAAAATTTCAATCCCGTGGGCTAGTCCTTTTGATGTACCCCTACCCATTCTCATTTCTACATGACTGTATTAAGCAGCACAGCAGCATCAATAATCTCCTAAAGTTATGGTAGTGCTATGATTTAAGTGAACTGAACATGTGAATTGAGTAAACTTAAGAGTATCTTCTTAATTTAGTGTTAGCAAAGAGTTATAATTGTGGGTAAACATAGAATCAAATTTATCTGCTTCTATTATATTTGACATTCTTCTGGGTTGTAGGAAAAGAGAAATATTACATGTATATTTCACAACTAAAACAAATCTAAGAATTATTTACATTGGCTGGCTAAAGTGCTAAACATGTAAAAATATGTCCAGGGTTTAAAATTACCAATTGAGCCATTGTCTATGTGTGTATATGGTATGTATATACAAGTCACATGTGATAAGATGAGAGTCATTTTCATATTTCATCCTTTTTATCATCCAGTTTTTCACCCAGGTTCTTTAAAATTAAATTGCAATTACTTTTACCTCTGTTAATCCTGAAGCATAGAGAAGACACAAATAATATCTTGAGGCAATCAGTGCACATGTTTCCCATCACAAATCAGTCAGTGCTCACTAAAACTCTGTGAAGTTTTGATTTAGAAATTTTGTTGAAGACAATTCAATTCAGGTCAGAAATGGTGTAGGGTCTCCCTCTTGGGCGGGAGGTTGGACTAAATAACCTACAAGGTCCCTTCCAACTCTGATTATCTGTTGATCAGTTGAGCTTCCATTTCCCCACCCCTTAAACTGAATCATCACAGTTGGTTGTACAGATACATTTCTCTAAACTAAATTTCAGTTTGAATCAATTCAAATTGTATCAAGTCAGAATATTGTATTGAACTGAGATAAATCAGTGATTTGAATCAAACTGATGAGGGATGAGTAACAGAAAAATATAAAGTACATTATTCAAGCAGAACCTCAACCCCTGTGAGTTAATCCCTGGTTTTGAAATCATAAAAAACACCTATTTCATACCAAAAATAAATAAAATAAAATAAACTGCTAACCGCATCCTCCATTTTTTCCAATGTGTCAGATGATTTTTTTAAAAAAATCTAGGAAGTTACCATGAATGAAAGCTTTCCAGATGCAAAGCCAGAAGTCTCTATTTCATTTAAAAGTCCCTATAACTGTGACAGTGAAATTATAATGCATTGACAATTTTGCAATCACCCACTTATATCAATAGCTCTAATTATAGAGTTGAATGAATGAGTAAAATTAAATCTAGACAAGATATTGAAAGATGTTATTAAATAGAACACTGAACTAAGGGATAGTATTCACATTATTTTGGAATGGGCTGCCCTCTCTTTGCATTAGACATAAATTATTGTAAACCACCCAAAATCATTCACTGAGATGGGTGGTTATAGAAAACAAACCAATAAACTCAATTCTTTATCATACCAATATGGTGAAATTAGAGAGCTCCTGAGCATATCCTAAAATGATACAAAACTCTCATGGAAGTGCCCTAGTATTGCTCAATAGCTCTGCTCAAAAGTTTCCAAAAGGCCCTTCCTGCTCCCTCCCATGTTATTATTTTAGTAAATCACTCAGGACTATGAATATACCTGACCCTCCTTCCTAGTCCTAGTTTCCTCACACCATCACCGTGTGAGGTGAGCTGGGCTGAAAGAGGGGAAACAACTACATGCCAATTCATAGGCAGACTTTTCCCCTTCCCCCCTTAAAAAGATATCTTCAAAGTTTAAATGTGGAGCATGGTATACACCAAGACCGGAAACCAAGCAATATTCTCACTGGTAAATTAGAAAAAACAGGATTTGTTTCTTCAGCTTATTATTCACCACTTCACAGTGCTATTTCTCAAAAACATTTCCTTAACATTCGGATATCAGATATTTCATTATTTTGTTCAGAGGTCCTATTTCTGCATTCAGGTTGAACTGGTACTCAAATCCTTAGCAGAAAAGTAAGTGTCTTCTATAATATTCACAGCCTCCACCTATAAATTCCCCACCCTTGTCTTGTAGAACAATTGCTGAATTGTTCTGAGATGTTAACCCACATAAATTAGCTCCAGCTATCCAGGGTTTGATCTGGTTCTTTTGTGGCTGTTGGGTTGCATGCAGATGTGTGAGTCTGTCTTACCACCTACATATATTACTTACATCTCTTTCATCTTAATTGACCAGAGTCTCTCAGATCTATGGTGTGGGCATGACAACTAAATTTTCTTTTTCTTATACAGGAACAATATCTGAACACTGTATAATTTATTTCTAGTTCAGGAAAAATGTACTAAATATGCCCACCTCTCCATATGCCTATGACTCAGCTACAATAAGCATAGAGAGTTGTTAATCTGCTTCATCTGATTTTCCTCACCAAATCCCAATCTTTTCCAGTCTGTGGCCCGCTATACACTTTATATTTTCAAATGCGCAGCTAAAAATGTAAAGTGTGAAGTCAATCAATGAGTGTTTCTGCGAATGTTTGTGACAAGTGTTTTGTCCCAATGTGAGGAAATATTTTCCAGACAGGAGGAGAATCAAGTGAAGGCACTCAGGCAACCTGATGCAAGATCCAAACTGCAGCATCCAACCCACATTCTTGATCTCAATCTCCATGAGTTCAACCTGCAACTGGAACTTGGTCCATTCAGCCCAAGGGAATCCTACTACCTCTATGCGGCATGTCAGACAGCAAGGAGTGCTCAGCCACCAGGAGCCACTTGGGATAGGCAGAACAACCTAAAAGTGACCAGGCGTTGAGAATCTTCTAGCAAAGACTACATGTTTCCTTGACTCAAAGTCCATTCTCAGTGCAGAAGAAGACTCATCTGTAGCCCAGCCATGCATCCCCTCTTTCTAATTCTTCATTAGGAAATCTTAAAAAAACTTCATATCATGTCTAAAGTAGAAATGAACATTGTCTTTCCTTGGAATGTGTCAAGATGCAGCCCAAGAATGTAGCCTATAATGTAGAGGTATCTTCAGGAAAGAGCCAAGCAACCTTCCTTTTGGGGGCCAAATCTGGATTTATTGTTAGTTTTACTGTAGTTTTTTTCTTCCATGTTCCTCACTTGGTAGAAGGCTAATGGTTGTTGTGAAAGTGGAGTTTCATAATTCATAATACTTATTACTTCCATAATTACTCAAATTGAAGGAGTCATTAATATGTGATATATGAGTTATTGTTCCTGGTATTATATGGTTCTTTGCTTATTTTTATGTTTTTAAAAATGTTTTTAATTGTTACTAGCCCCCTAAATAAATAATTCCGTATTGAATTTCAGAGGTGATGATCTTTGTGGCCATGTGAACTTTTAAAATCTATTCCTAATGGTGTAGAGCAGGGATGTCAAACTCAAGGCCTGGGGGCCAGATCCGCCCCGCGGGGTGATTAGATCTGGCCCGCAGGGCCACCCTGGAAATGGCGAAAGACTGGCCTGCGGTGCCTCTGCCAGCAAAAGCAGAACTTGGGTGGGCTGCACACAGACCTCTTGAGCTCTGTTTTCATTGGCAAAGGGTTACTTACAGGAGGCCATTGCAGCCGAAAACGGAGCTCAGGAGCCTGTTTTCTCTGGCAGAGGGCCTGGGCCACCACAGGCACCCCTGACACGAGTGATGCCGAGCTGACAACACCCACTCTGGGCACGCCCACTCTGGCCCTCCGAGGTAAAATACAATCTTGATGCGGCTTTCAATGAAATCGAGTTTGACACCCGTGGTGTAGAGCAATCCAGAAAACATGCAGGGGAGCATGAATAACGAACCTTTTGTATATTAAAAAACAGCATAGCAACTAATGGAAGATCCCAATGCAGGCCTAGGAGTGTTGGTATTCACCAGATATTTTGAATTACACTTTTTACAGTCTCCAAAGCACTGGCAAGCTTTTGGGGATTTTGAAACTAGTAACATATCTTCATTATTAGGCTGTTTCTTCTTATGTAAGAAGAATGTGTACAGTGGCACAAAAATATATAGTTATAATAAAATACATGACTTGAGAAACTAAACTAGGATATGGTTAAACTTTCCTCCTGGATTCTTATTTCATAATGAAGGCATTATTCAACTGTTTGTCTAAATTTTCAGACAAAATTCACAACTTCCCAGTTCTCCTTCTGCAAATTGTTCTACTTGAATAGACTTTTCAGCTAGAGGTAAAGTAGTGTTTGCTTCCTTCTGGAAGCATAGCTATAAAGTAATTTCCATGTTGTCGTTACTGCTGTTGCTGTTGTTCAGTATGATAAAATAGTTCACTTCAGAAAAAAAAACTTTCTGGAGAAGCAGAGGATTAATTGTGCTGATGTGAAAGACACCTTTAAAGGTGTCTGGCACTGGTATAGGGCTGGAATCAAAATAGTCTCAGACTTGCAGAAGGATTCATTCAGTCATTATGGGAGTATTCTAGCTGTCTCTTGCCTAGAAGAATACATAACTTTTCTGCCAAAAGTAACAAACTATTTCCTTTCTTCTTGTGCTCTGGAAAGCCTGAAGATAATGTTTGCGGTTGCCAAAGTGTGATTGTGAAAGAACCCAGTTTATGGATCCCAAAAGATTAATCCTGTTCATAGCAATGCTATGATGAAAAAATAATGTGGAGAATTAAAAACTTGTTTTAATGTTGATCACAAGCCCAGCAACTTCAGCTTAAGCCCTTGTGTTGGTGCGCAAAACATAGGATTACCTCAGTTCAGCTGGTATATCTCAGACTAAATCACCCTAATAGTTCTCCACCTTTACTGGATCTGCAAAATGCCCTTCAAGAACACTTTTTTAAAATATGAATTGCACTCTTTTGGGGAAGGTGATCTTTTGACTTTCTATTTTTCGGGGGGGGGGGGGGGACATCCATTTTAGCTTGGAGTTGTGCATTGGCTGGGAATCCGAAGAGCTGTCTGGGATAATGACTTGCCATATAATTTAGGATTTCTTTGAACTTGTTCTGTGCCATGTTTTACCATTTTTACCATCATGGTATAGATTCAAATCAGAACCTATGCCCACGTCCAGTCATATATGCTCCTTGTTTTCATCCACGTTATTTTAGATGTCTCTTTTATCATTTCACAGCAAATGAGGAGAGGGGCCACTCAGATGCAGTCTTATCCAATGCCCTTATTGCATCTATAATCCAGAGATTGTACTTCCTCAATATCTTAAGTGAACTCCACCACGTCTGAAACCAAGTCAACCAACATTTTAATGATCCTGATATAATACTGCTTAGGACATTGGAGAAAATTAAAATGTCATTTGCAGTACAGTACTAGGCCAAATTTATTATTATTATATTTATCTAGGAGGGATAGACAGCTGTGTTCTTGATTGCAGTACAGAGATGACCACTTCCTTTTTCACTTCCTACAATACATCAAAGTGACAATTTAAGAAAAGATAACAGTCAGCAGTTATCTTGGCCATTTCGTTATGCACTCTTTGGTGCATGTGTGAGTGAGTGAGTGAGTGTATGTGTGTGTGTATGTGTGTGTGTGTGTGAGAGAGAGAGAGAGGGGTGGTGGTGGGTTTGAAAGTAGTTCAACCCAACACATAAACTAAGCTGAGAAATCTGAGGAACAATACTTATGGTACCATGCCAACATTGCCAATGAGCTAAGTTTGCTGTGGGCTACACACTTGGTCTGAATTTGGCTTCTTAGAGATGTACGGCAGGAACAGCTTCAGCTGCAAAGCGAGAAAGTACGATTTTTAAAAGAGATTTATTGGCTGTACAAAGCCTAGAAGTCTGCTGTCTGCCAGCACCCTGCAGTGGAAAACTCAGGCTGTTGCTACTCTCGTTCGTTGCTCCTTCTCCTTCCTTTTACCTTGAATAAATGGCTGCAGTCTGAAAGCTTGCAAGGATGCCAGCTGGAATGCATTCCATTTCTTTTTAACTTGTTAGACATGCAAGACAAGTTTACAGTTTGCTGGTGTGCAATATTTACAGTTCTCCTGAAAGCCAGCTCTGCACTCCCCATTGCCAGATAATGACAAATTCTGGACTTTAGAGTTCAAAACTGGTGCTGGTAGAGAGAAACTCTCTTTTTCCATATCCTATCTTAAAGAGAGCAAGGTCCACTGCTGAATTTTGTCTGTACAGAAGTGAAGTCCACAAGGCATCCATTTAATTATGGAGGTCACCCTTGCTTAGTTACAGGAGCTTCCATGGAACTATTTCAAACTTACAGAGTTTCATAATATTTGTTAGAAGTAAGAAAATGAATTGATTAATTTACCAAGGCTACAAAATGAACAGTTGTCACAAAGAGACAAGAACTATAAAAATACAAAAGACACTGCATAATATAATACCATACCACACCAATACAAATTCCTTCTGTATTTCATAAGACAGTAAACTGAAACAGGAAGGAAGGAACACAATGATGGTGATAAGGAGCCCATAAGTGCTGTAAACAGAGACTTGAAGGAACAAAGTTGGTTTAGCCTAGAGAAAAAGGACTGAAAAGAGATATAATAGTACTTTTCAAATATCCAAAGGCATGTTACACACACACATACACACACACAAATGCACACACACACACACACACACACACACACACACACACACACACACACACACACCTAAGACCAACCAGTGTTTGTTGAGTCATATTGTCAGATATGGAATAATCGTGTTAAATTTCAGAAGGTAGATTCCAGTTGAATATTTGGAAAAAGTCTTTAACAGCAAGGTTCAACTGTAAAATTACAGTAGCTCAACAATAGAACTAATGATCAGGGGAAATGTTTTTCCCCATGGGATCTTTTAACAAGAGGACATACTGAAAAATTTTCAAGGAAAATGGTACTGAATCAGAGGTTATTTTGTTTGAATCAACTCTGCTTGAATTTGCTACTCTGTGTGTCAGGTAAAGACAAAGAAAAGAAAGCTGTCAAACCCAGAGAGCAAGTAGGATTGTTACATAAAATTTGTCATGACGCAGTCATGATGGAGGAGATTCAGTTACAAGCATTCTATTAGCTCACCTAGTTACATACTTTTTTGGTCTACAGTTCTTCGTTGTTTTTTTTGCATTGATTCTTTTTACGTCATCTGCCATGAGAAATACTGAAAAACACAAGGGATAGCATATTTTTTAGTTGATCCAAATAAAAAGAATCATGCTCCTTCCAATTGAACAACAAATTATTTTCAGAGTACAACTGATAAAAGTTGGCTTAGAAAATGCATATGTACCCGCTGTGTGCTTTTATAGAAAGTATATCATACAGAATTGAGACTTCCTCGGGAACAAATATACAATGTAATTTTATGAATGTCTAGTGAAAATAATGCCACACTGAGTTCAATTACATTTAAGGTGTAATTGCCACAGAGGATTCCTAGCAATGTCAATCAGAAAGCATTTTGCAGCCTATTATTTATTTGGCCACCCAATTTCCAAACAACTCTGGGTAGCTTACAACTGAAAACCAATTTGTTAAAAGAAAAATACGACAGATGAGAAGAACAATAAAGAACCAAACTGAATTAAATCAAACAAACCGAAACAGAAAGGAAGACTTCACAAACACCCTGTCTCCAAGGCCTAGGAAGACAACCAAGACTTCAACGATTTCTTGAAAGGCATAGCATATTTAATACCTTAAGAAAAGAGGTGAAAAACATGAATTGTTTCTTGAGTGGAAAACTCTATAACTCCCCCATCCCCAGTTTAAAATTTATTGTCAGTATATTATAAGATTAAGGAGTTTTCATTGTGTCTTTTAACCGCGGCTTGGTGTTTGTGTATGTGTCTTCTCAGTTTTGCCTGTTGCCCCATATAGTTCAACCACAAGTTCAACCATAGTTTCAGAACAAGTCAGATTCAGAATTTCTACAGCATGACACTTAAATGAATCAGCCGTTAACAAATAACAGATAATTGAGATAAGCGTCATCTATGAGCCATTCAAGAAAGAAAGCAAACAGACCTAAATATACTGTTCCTCATTGCATCACCTATTAATCAGAACCCAGATAAGCAGGAACCAGCACCAGATACATATGAACAATCAAAGAAGAAACAATACCCCACCCACAAAGCAATCAAGGAAATAATACCTCAATCAGGGTTGGTAGGACAAGTTCTGCCATATAAACAGTCAGCAAACAGCACTCCTCCATGTACTGGTGATGTTACCTAGCCTGGTAAGGAAACATCTTCAGGAAGAGAAGCAAGCTCAGAAAATACCAAAAACCCAACAACCCAACCCTTACTTACAATCTCTATTGGCAGCATGACACAACATATTAAGTGAAAACCAGACCACATTCTAGCTTCATGCAATGTGTTCTCTCTCTTTCTCTCTCTCTCTCTCTCTCCCTCCCTCTCTTTATTATTATAATATATGTGAACAAAACATTGCAATATGTGTCTTATTAGAAGTATAGGAAAAAAGTAGAATAAAAATGTAATAATTTTTCAGGATGATTATTGAACTGTTCCAACTTGAGAGGGGCGAAATCAGTCAAGTGGGAGGGAATGGTGTTTATTTGTGCCAATTTCATATCTTTAGTATGGGAAACTTATGCAGTGTAACACAGCTGTGAGTCCTTTGTAACGTGGTTGGATGTAATACATTAATGCATATTCAGTTTAAATGCATATGGCACACTTAAACATTTATGATCCAGACAAATTAGAGACAGGATAAATATAGAACTCAGTAGTCTCATGTGAACAATCCTATCCTTATTGTAACCATAAGGCAGAAGTATTTTCCTGTTGCTCTTTCTGAACACTGACACGTAGATAGAAAGTGCTCAGCCAAGGAGGTTGGTTGGATGTTTGCAGGAAAAAAACATAGCTCAAGCTTTTGAGTGGTCTTTGGACACTAAAACTGTCTGATCAGAGCAGATTTCTGAACCTGATTAATCAAAATAAAGCCCCAATTAATTCAGTTGTCCTTCTACCTAGGATTTGGCCAGGTAGATATAAATAATGCAGGTGATTAATTGAGGCAAATTGCAGAACCTCCAGAAAATCCCATTACATTTTTGTCATAGGCTTCTTTACCCTGCTTTTCTCTGTCTTTTCTCTGAATGAGGATAATCTAAATAGAGAGAAAGAGTCCAAAGAGATGTGTAATTCAATAAAGGTTCAGGTGCTCTTTAAAAACACTTCCCAATCTTTCCATTTATAGGGACTGGAGCATCACCATCAGAAGCTTTTGAAGATCCTCTAGCTAGAGTTCAGTAATGAAGTATTTGTAGCATCATGAAAATGTGTCCCTCTCCCAAGTGGATCTGCATTAATTAATCAATGTTTTTTTTTAAATAATAGGGACTAAAATCTCATGAGATTATTAAGCCCATGGTTTTATGTTCCCACCTGAACTATTATGAGATTTTGGTTGAGAATACCAAAATCTTGCATGATTTAACATTCTCAAAAGAGTTCATTCATTACTATGTATATAACATTTTCTTCTGTACCAAGAAACCACCTACCATATCTTTGAACCACCAGGGATCTCTGAACCAAACATTGGGAACCTTTCTCAACCATTCCTAAGTCTGTCAATTCCCAACAGTGGAAAACTGCCCATTCTGCAGTGCAAAGGAAGTGCTGCAAAACTGCTTTCACAGATTCCTTCTGCAGAATAGCTAAGCTGGACTTTAATTGGCAAGGCCCATAGCGTCAAGGGAACACTAGGCTACTGTATTGATCCTAGATCAAGTACTCCTTTCATTGCACAAAGTCCAGGTGTATATAGATTGCCATAGGTTGAATGCATATCAAAGACTGTTTATGGGAATCTATATGAATTTGACTGCTAGTACAGAGACTTTCTGTACATTTCAAATTTCAAGTTCAAATTAGTGCAAGTTTTGTCAACTCATAGGCTGTCAAGTATTTACTTCCAAGTTGGAGTCTCCAGTCCTTGAGATCATGTCCTTAAAATTCAGCAGTAAAATTATTGACTTGTAGCAGCATGGTTTTTAGTAACTATTTGCTAAATAAAAGGTAAATGTTGATACATTAAACCTTCTTGTGATATAGCACACTATCTGATCCATTAAACTCTCTTTCCCGAAGGCTAAAATGCAATCCCTCCTGGGGCTGGCATTGAAAAACTACTCATGCCCCAGAGGCCTCCAAATGAATATCTATGCTTCCCTAAGCTTGTCCTTGTTTTAAATGTAATGTGAAAAATAATCCACAATGTAAATCTATAATATTTTCATTAAATGTTTAAAGAATACATTTTCCTTATAGAGAAAAATGGGATGAGAATATTTTTAAAGACAGGGAAAATTTTCTAATTGCTCTGTATAAATCCCTTTTGAGGGAATTATTTTGATAAAGCAAACAATGAAATTTCTGTAGAAAGAATTTTTTTCTCAAGAAAATTCTGTGATGTTGATTTATTGCATAAGTCTCGTGGAAAGAAAAACAAGATTTCTTTTTTCTGACTCTAAGCTTGCACTGATTCTTGTTCACCTGGGCTCCACCCTTAATTCCTAGAGAGAATTCCATAGTGGAAGTTTAGAGTTCCAGATAGCAATCCCCAAGCCCTATGAAATATAGGAAATGAAATAATGAACAGTGAGATGAAACTGCAAAAAAGGCTAATGCAGTTTTAGGCTACATTAGCAGAACAGTACTGTTCAGGTCTCAAGAAGTAACATTCACAGGATACTGTACTCTCATCCATCTTATGCGTAGCCCTATTTTGGGGCAATGTACTTCCCATAGAGAATATGGAAATTGTACAGACAATAAATATATAGTTTGCTGTCCCTAAAGAAGATGGTTTAAAGGAATTCATTCTGTTAATTTGAAGAAAGAAATGACTACATTGGAATCAAGATAATTGGAATTACAAGGAAGTACAAGGAATAACAAGGACTCTTCTAATCACAGAAAAAATTCTCTGTTGTCCCATAATACTTCCATAAGAGCAGTTTAAGAAGGGAACAAATGATTTGCAGAGTGATGGGCTCTTCCATACTCCAGGATTTTGGAAAGAAGCCTAAGCATCTGATGAAAATGCTGCAGTTCTAGAATTTCCTGCATTAAATGGGGGAAAGGGGTGCCTATGAAGCCCTTTTCCAGGCCAGTGATTCTTCTAGCCTTTTTCACACACACACACACACACACACACACACACACACACACACACACACACACACACACACACACACACACAC
>JANHFN010006675.1:144291-158230 GCA_032468175.1 Toxicocalamus goodenoughensis | reverse complement strand
AAATTCTCTCTCTCTCTCTCTCTTTCTCTCCCTCTCTCCCTCTCTCCCTCCAGTGGTGGGGAGAGAGAGAGACTTGGAGTGAAACATGGTCCCCATCTAGCCTGCACTTTCTGTTGGTTTCTGTTTGCTGTAAGAACTCCTCCATACTTCAATGGCACAGGACAGTCAAGTATGACTTGCTCAGTTTCAGGCATCATTTTTTCAATTGATATTTCAGTGAGGTTCTTTGAAAGACAGGAAGGTTGAATGTTACTAACTCCTGGGGAGGCAGGAAATTAAACTTCCTCTTCATATCTGAATTAACCCATACTTCCTGTTGGAAACTAGAAGTGGTTGTTCATGTTTTTTTTATAGGAAGTTAGACTGTTTCAAGGGCAAGGGTTTTTTTTGTTTTTCCCCCCTGAATTGTGCGTTTCTGCATTTTTTAAAGAGAACACAGAGAACTGAAGTGGCTCCTATCTTGCTACCTGGCAAGTTGACTCACCTTACCTCCCTCCCTCTCTCCCCTTTCTTTTTTTTTTCCTTTTCATCCTGGTGATTTAACAGAACAAGGTGACCCTTGCTTGAACAGAGCAAACAACCATTTCTAATCTGCCTCTTTATCTTTCAAATATTAATCTCCAAGGAAAAACACAATGACAGCTCTGAACAGAGGACCTGGAGTGACAGGGAAGGGCTTTTTCAAAGTTATCAGTGCTTTCCTCAATATAATTCCAAAATCTGAAGCTTATTTACCTAGCGTTGTTTATATCAAAACCTGTTTAAGTTCCTTTCCACTTCTGTTTCTCACCTACAAAGAAACTTGCAAATTTTGGCTGTGGTTTGAGATGTTTTCAAAAATAGGGCATCAAGCATGAGAGTGCAGGTATTTGAAATAAAAAGAAGAGATGACAGAGGGACATGAAAAAAAAAAGGTTTCCAAGATGCTTCCCAATGAGTAAGACTGCAACATTAGGAAAATGCTTCACGCGGCCCCAAAAGAAAAAGAGTAACTTCCATTCCAATTTAGGCAAAAACTGTACTTGAATGTGGATGTGGAGAGTCTGTAAAAAAGCTATGCTTTTTGGTGGTTGGCTTTTTTCTCTTTTAATGGATTTCAAACCAAAAAAAAAACCCCTCTTAAATGGCATACAGTACTTTTTAACATACCTAATTCATTAAAAAAGATCCCACAACTCCAGCATAAAATAATGGACTTTACAGTCAATTGCTGCCCTTTCTGTATAGTCAAAGATATTATTATATCCCCTGCCAACCTCAGAGACTATTTCTTTTTGTTAAAATATGTTTATAAGCCATCTAGCCTCAAATACATAATTGCATTTTTCAAAGATGACATCACAATGCAGTTATCATTATTCTGATGTCACGGTAATGGACATTATAATAGTGAGTTGAATATGGATTTTTGAGTAGCCAAACTGTAATCAAATATGGGAAAAAGTGGAAATATCAGCAGGAGTGCTTCATTTCCTTATCCCCCTCCACACCCCTAAAATGAAAAACGATCCACCCCAAAAACCCCATGCATATTGAAAACGGTGCTTACCATTAGGTAGAGAAAATGGAAAACAAGGAGCAGAAGGGGGAAATGAAATGGAAATTTTTGGAAAGGAGCGTCTCTAGTGTCTTGCCTGGTACTTAGAAAGAACTAAAACACCCTGGGAGCTTTGATTGGGGAAGGGTCTTCTTTTCCGAGGAAGTTAATCTGCAAGGGGATGGAGGGGGGCATTGCTGTGATTCAGATATGGCTGCTTTGCCTTTCCTGGCAGTGCCTTAGATTGAATGCTGGAAGCCACCTTGGTCCCAGGTCCTTAAGGTGAGCACATTCCCCTTTGACACAATTTAGCCGTTTTGGTGTTTACCCAGTCAGAGTGAATAAAGCAGGGCAAAGAGCACATTGTTTCCATTCCATCCAAAGAAGGTTTAATAGACAGGTAAAGTGATCAGTCTAAAATGTCCCAAAGCAATTAATTTGCCATAAAAGGATTAGTAAATACCCCAAAGTATAACTCCGTAAATGCTTTTACTGAAACAGTGGAAAAGTACTCCTTTCCACCCACCCCTCTGTCTTTTAGTCACCCCATTGATAGAAACAAAAGTTTCAAAAAAAAGCTTATTAAGAGATAAGATGTGTCTTGAGGAAAGAGAAACCTTATCCTTCTTATCTGTATTATTATTATGGAGAACAGGAAGCTAGGAGAAGAATAGCTCTTCCTTCTGCTTTCCTCAGTTCTTTGTACCACAAGGTGATCTAGCAAACATTAACATACCACGAGCCTAGAAACTCATCTTGCTGCCATTCTTCATATACCATGGATATGAAGCACCTGGATAGAAGAAAACATCATTTAGTCTTGCTGCCGAATCATTAATGCATAAATCATTCCCTTTGCTCTGGATCCAAAGGTTCTCACATTCTGAAGTGCAAAATCTCTAAAAATAAGATGAACCCAAAATATATTGAGCATAAGACGTACAGTAGGCAGTTCCAGGGTAGATTTAGGTCCTGATTTGTGAAACAGAAACTTTATTATGGGCTATATCACTGAGCACCCCTAAATTTCTTTGGAGAGAGCACTCAGAGAGCCAGTATGATGGTCTTTATTGCATTTGCAGTTTATTTGTTTATTTATTTTATTTGAATCTCGAGGCCCTTCTTTGTAAAGTAATGATGGGGCAAAGCAATTTACAGAGCCTCCTTCCTCTTCCTTATCCAATGATTTTGTAGAGAAGATGAGGTCGAGTCTTGCTTACCTTGGTGTCAGTGGTGGGATTCAAATGTTTTTACTACTGGTTCTGTGGGCATGGCTTGGTGGGAGTGGCAGGGGAAGGATACTATAAAATTTCCAGTCAGAGGTGGTATTTACCAGTTCTGCAAACTACTCAAAATTTCCGCTACCAGTTCTCCAGAACCTCTGCTTGGTGTTCTTACTACTCTCACTTCAATGTTCTCTCTCTCTTACTTGAACATGTAAGCCAACTTGGGTGTTCGAATGAAAAGAATATAACTTGAATAGAAAGGTTGCTTCTATTTTAAAGAAGTAAATGAACAAGGAAATATATGAGTAGGCTACAAGGCTAAAAGGGGATTTGACTCATCCTGGAGTTAAATCTCTCCCCCCAAACATCTACCCCTTGTCACCTACGCAAGAAGAATTTTTAAGGTGATTCCATGGTATGGAGATTTTTTAAGATGAGAATTTTCAGTTTCAAGGGGTAATGGGCCCATCTTTATTCCCCGGTTCTTTTTTGCCCCTTTAATCAACCAACTTCTTTTTGGAACATAGTTTGCGTGTGGCCCAATAACTTGAAACAGTATTATTTCTAGAGGCACTATTAGCAAAAGACAATTAAGAAATTAGGGAAGAGGTTAAAGTACTGTTACTTACATATTCCAGGGTGAAAGAAGTTGCAGTGAGACTGATAGAAGCAAGTACAGTAAGCAGTAGTAATTAACTACAGTAGTAGTAAAAATCATAGCAGTGCACTCTATGGTCATTCTAGAGTCGTAGGCATGCATGTGGATATGACAGGCATTGAACTCCAAGAAAGGCAAATTGTGGAATACTATGGTACAAAATTCTATAATCTTGGCAATTTCTGGATGTGGAGACTTCAGTTCCAGAATTTTTAGCAATAGGTCTTCTGGCTGGGGAATTCTAGGAATTAGTCCATATATTGCAAGAGTACCCAAGCTGAGAAATACCCTTCTAGTAATGGGTATAAGGCCTGCAACCTGTTCATCCTTCTGGTTGGCATGGATTTATATTGTGCACTTCATGTTGTACTTCAAGTTGTCTACACAGAATTTATTGTTTTAATTTTTGCATGGTCGTAGTCAGAAATTCCTTTTCCAAAAGTATCAACTAATTGGGGTTCCTATAATTGGACATGATCAGATATAATATTCCTACCACCAATTTTATGAACAGCACATTGCAGAGAATTGACAGATAGGTACTTGTAATTCTGTTTTATAAAAGGAAACTTTTCTCAAGTTAAACCTCCCCAATCCCTTAGATCATGTCTGAAAAATATTTACTTATTTATTATATAGTATAATATGTACTGTATATTTGTATGTAAACATCTACAGAATCAGCTTTGGAATAAAAAAAATCCAAACTCTATAAAATGTATTTATTTATATGATTTACACAATTTATTGCTGGATATTATTTAGATATGTCTTCCCTCCTGCCCTGCCCCCCAAAAAATCTCACAATAGAGACTCTGGGCAGCATGCAAATTTGAAACAGCAACAATCCCACAACTTAAACCACAATATCCGAAGTTAAAATGATAATCTCAATTTATAAAGACAACTTTAATAAACAGAACTTGCCTAACCCATTACTGTAAATCCAATGCCTGGTGAACAGGCAGGACTTCAATGTCTTACAAAAAACTATATAGATTTCCAAAGGGATGTTTTTCTACTGGGCAGATGCTACCACAACTCCCGAGATCAACAAGATGCCTGTCTCTAATGGAATATTTTCAGAAATATCTTTTCTGCTAGAACTGATGAGGAAGGCAGAAATAACGGGAAGAGGAAAGGCAGTTCCTCAAATCAGCTGGCTCCGTGTCATGTAGGGCTTCATAGCTAGCAATCAGCATCTTGAATTGCATCCAGTAGCCCACTGAAAGCCAGTTCAGGCAGCAGAGCACTGTTGTAATGTGGGTGCAGCAAAATGTCAAAAGCTGCCTGCACCGCTATATTCTGGACCTATAACTTCCAAGTGATTTTCAAGGGCAGCTCCATGTTGAGTCCATTTGCAGTAATCCCAGTGGGAAGCAACTAAGGTATGAATGAGCAAAGGAAATGCTTATGACACTGAAGGAGGTCAGATCCATGAGCTATGATTGTGGCACTAAGTTAGTTCATTCCACCTTGTTATGTAGTAAACAAGAGTAACGGGGCTGACTATGTGGATTTCGCAGTGACGCACTCATTGTCACAGTAAGCCTAATACAGATTTCTATACTACTTTTCTCCCACAGCTGGTAAGCTATTATTTGGCATCAGAAATTGGATCTCCTACTGGGTCATAATCAACCATCAGAAATTGCTTTGCTATATTAGAAATGTAACACAGCTTGTCTTAATATGAACATTATAACTATCATTATTACCAGCAAAGATGACATTTACCATTAGCTTAAAAAAGACCATCTGATCTGGCCTGCATAATAGTTCCAATTCCTGAGCATTCATCAAATGCCCTTTTTGTAACAGTTTTGCCACCTAGCATTAGCAACCCTTAAGGTGATTTTTTCCTCTGTTGATTCATTTTCAGGATCACATTTCTCTTTCCATTCTTGTAATGGTAGTTTCTTATAATCTTGTTTCCCATAAAAGAAGACGATATAGAAAGAGTTGTGATGACCCAGTGACAGATAAATAGTGCGTATTTCTATAGCTCTCCTATTTTAGCTGACAGACAATAATGAGTTATTTTGATATCATGGATGGAAAAAATCAGCTGCCTCAAACCTTGATAAAAGTTAAAGTCTTGTTTGCACTTGTTCAGTTTTTCACCTCTAGTCCAACCAACATAATTATGGGGATGGGTAAGCATATCATAATAACCAGGAATAAAATTGTAACAAAAAAGGCACATCAGTGAGGGACATTTTCTTAGAAAATCGGTCTAATTTCATAGCAATTGACTCCGACATCTCTTGCAGATCCTGGTTACCTGAAAAGTCCTCCTCTTCTATAACATTATGAAAAAAACCTGGCACTCTGATCATATGATTTCCTTGAAGTTTAAAAACTAATGAATTATTTTTCTGGCATTACTACTCATGAAATCATATCTCCTAAAGTAGCTCTGGGCTACATATGGCGACTAAAAAATTGGGATTGTCTTGCTGAAATCAATCAAAATAGCTAAATAACAATGATGTGCTTTTTCACCACTGGGTGCTAGTAGAGAAATAAAGCAAGAACTAGGTATCCTTAGTAGACCAATGCCAACATTTTATACTGCAATTAGTACAAAGCAATTTGGACTGATTTGGACTATAAAAAAATTATCAAATCAAATGGAATACTGTACATTTGATTAATTCAGCCCCTATTGGACCCAGTTTAGACAACTTTCTCCTTATATATTCCTGCTTTTAATGATCTGAATCCAATCAAGTCCAACTGAGAGATTTTAGCCAACTGAATAAAATTGGATTGATTTTCTAAATTAAATCGAACATTGCAATTAATTTTATAAATCAATTTGATTAGTTTACTATAATTCCAATTCTTGCTTGTTCCCCACTTTGATTAAGATCCGGGGTGATCAAGAATTTCTAGTCATCAGGAAAATTTGTTCTTCTTTCCTGTTCTATCCTGTCCTGTCATGTCCTGTTCTGTCCTATCCCTTTATATGTCCATTGTTTTAAAAAAACAAAGCAAATATTTTCCCCACGTTGAAATTGAAATTTATGCTCCACCCCAATTAAATAGCTCCCTGGAATAGTAAGACAAGGGCTAAGAAATTCTTTGAGGCAGCATGTTATTGTCTGTCCCTGTCTGGAAAGCAACAGGGCTGCAAACTCAGTGCTGTATATCACTTACTTATTCTTTTGCTACCCCCTGGCCAATCCAACTAGCTGTCAACCACTGACAGAGCGGGGCCCACTCTGGTTTAGCAGTTTAGCTATGTTTCTTTTGTTAGTGCTTCTTTACTTGTTCCGACTTTTATTGTTGCTGCCCATTGATCTGAAAATAGAGTTTGTCCCTCTGCAATATTAAATGAGTTTATGTATTGAATGAGATTCCCAGCCCCCAAGAATGCTATATATGGTGCAATATCTTTGATTAAAAGAACATCTCAATCTTTTTTGCTATTTATAGAGAAAATGTTCTGCACGTACATATGAGCCAAATACTGCCATCTTCTGAAACAGTTCTTGCTGTCACTAGCTTTTTGATTTAATCTGCATTTATCTTTTATTTTTACACAGAGTTTCCAGTAATATTTTATCTTGCTCAATAATACCCACTTAGCATTAAAAAAATTTGAAACATTTTCACCGGTCTCCCACAGCAGTTTTTAACTGAAGCTGTTGATCGAGTTTAAAGTGGAGGGGTAAAACCTGTCTCGGTATTTTGCCGGGTTAGAATTGCTAATTTTTTAGCAGTTACTTATGAAAGTGTTCACGTCCTGATAATCCAAGATATATCTATTCTCTAGCTGTCATGTTATGAACTTATAGGACTTCCCACCCCATTTCGTGTTCATTTCATTTCTTTCTTTTGCCCACAGGCATGTTTTACTATGAACATTCTAACATATGTCTCCAGGATTATCATTTTTTTTTTTAAAAAAGCAACAAAGCATTTCCAAACAGACGGGCACTCCCTGCTCACCTGCAAAAATAGTCTAATCATCTAATACGTCAGATGGCAAACACTAAAACAGTGCTGGTAGCTGCCTGCACTGTAACTACCATGGAAACCTCCACTAGATTGGAATTGCTAAAACTGATTTGCAATGTTTGAATGCACAGTTTACCAAAACTGGTATTATTCATTGGTTGGTATTTGTACAGATAAACTGTATCACAAGAATAATTAAATGTAGCAATGATCATCAAGTTGGATGAAGACAAAAAATTGTAAATAACTTCTAAACATAATGGCTATATACTTACTGAAGACAATATTCTATTACTTACCCATTGCTGAGGAACATCAGTAAGAATATGTTTTTATAAATCTGTCTTGTTGAAATCAGAACTGAAGAAGCTTCTTGGATGAGAAGCAAAATATCTTCAGGGAAAAACAAGGAACTCCAGATGCCTCTTGAAAAAGTACCCTTGGGTCATGTCTTGTTGAAGGCTTCTTGTAGGCATCTGGCTGATCATTATGGAAATGGAATAACTATCTCTGATTTGCAGTATCAGAGTTAGTCGTCTGAGTTGCTGGAGAACAAGTTCCAGCTATGTAATTATTTTCATCTTAACTCTGTCCCTTTCTACTGTAGGAACAGCATTCTGCATTCTTATGTTCATAAATGGGAAAAATGAGTGATGTCAAGGTGAAGGAGAAACTCCCCATGTGTTACAGATGCAGATTTTATTTGCATGGAAATATGTTAACAAGATAGAATCTTTTACTCAATAGAGTCTATTTTCAGACTCTGCCCAAAAATTAATAATCTGTAGTCTATATTTACCATATAGTCTTTCCCTAGCCATATTGTACAGATTGCTCCTTTATCACATCACATACACATCACATTAATACGCCAAACCTTTCACTTTAGGGCTCTTCAAAGGAAGAAAATAATGGCCCTGTTTAGGTGGAGAGGAAAATATAAATCAGAACCATGCTTCATGCAGAAAATTTAAGACTGAAGCATTCTCAGCTAATGGCTGCCAAGCTTTTTACCTGAGTATTTGCAGTAAGAACCTTCTTCCCTCCATATAGTAGGATTGGTTTTTTTTTTTTTAAAAATGCATTTTAAAACAAACCCATTTGCTCTGTGAGTCAGACAAGAGTTGCACAGTGATGTTCATTAATTTTGTGGTCTAGGTCACAACTCTGAATTTGCAAATATGATATACAAAGTGTTTAAACATTACAAGCATATAATTAACAGTCTGGAAAGGTTTTAAGAGTTCATGAGGAAGGTGCAAGGAAAGAACAGTGAAACAGACTACTGAAAAGATGACCCTTAGAAGGACTTTTCACAAACCTTCCATCACTTTCATGTCCCATAGTTGCTGACTTTCTGCATTGTAACATACGCTCTAACCCCCCTCCTCCTTCCCCTGATGCATTAAACCTAGGTAATGATTCCTCGAACCAAAATTGCATTGGAAAAAAATGTTGGGTCAGATCAGGTCAATAGTAAAAACATGGTCAATCTTCTCCAGAAGGCACTTTCTAAGAAATAAATATATAAGAAAACGGACTCTGCTTCTGGAGTCCAACTACTATGAGTCATTTCCACTGAAATGAGAAATTCCTAGCAAAAGAAGGCACAAAGTAGAGGATAAAATAGTAAGAGTCTGGGCTGTGTCTTTTTCATTCATTAAAAGATATTAAATTAGAATTCCAGGGAGGAGGGGGATAAATAAATATTTGTAAATAAATAAAATGTAAAATTGGATCTGTACTGTAAAGAATATAATAGTGCAGCATTCTTGGAAGACTTTGCTGCATTATTGTTTTCCAATAAATCCTCCCCACCTGCCACCCAGAAGAAAATTCCAAAAAAACCAACAAAATCTTCCCTCATGCTTGAAGAGTGTCATGCAACAGCTTAATCCATGGTATTCCATTCTTTTCCAAAGGTGACTTTCATAGTAGCACCCAGAGGTGCTTTTTCAAGAGACAACTGGACTTTCTGGTTTTTCTTTGATCCTTCCATTCCCTACTATCCAAAAGCAGATACTTTCTCAGTGGAACACTTCTTCCCAGCAGCAAGAGCTTAAGTCAAAGACTGAACTGGTGGTAGGCATACATTTCATGACAGTTAGACTTTAAACATGTCCATCACCCATTTACCTTTCCTTGAAGCACTATTTAATTCAGGCTCTTGAGTGCTGCAGTATTTGAGGGCTACCAGGTATTGTCTTGTGGAAGGGGGCTTTTGTTTTGACAGAAGCAGTTACCTAAATGTAGAATAAGTTTGGGGAACATTATGATCAAATCTCCAGATGCTTTGATCTAAAGGAGTTTTCAGCTGCTTTGATATTGATCAATCTCTCCTGTTATAAGGATGCCTGTTGAACCGGTGTCCAGTTTCATCTTCTCGGCTGTACAGATGAAAATTGTACAGATAAAAAAAAATATGGCTGTAAAAAATGTGACAAGTGCAATGCCCATGCACTGTTATCATTCTCCAGTGCTATGGAAACTGTCTCAATTTAATCATTGCTTCATCTCTCACACCTTGTTGAGGCACAAGGTGCTCTGGATCACTGCATTTTGAAATGAGTGCTTGTAAAAAGAATCTAATCAATGCTCGTCAGAATCCCTGAAGCATATTTCTCCCTACCCAAATCCCTTGTGTTAAAAAAATATATGAGGGGGCAGGATTTGTGTTTCATCTCTTTGAAAGAATCATAAGGGAAAGATCCTCTATCCTCTATAGACAAGGAGTGTGCAAGCATCAGAAAGACAGCTGACTCCCCCCCACCCAAAAAAAATCAATATGCAACTGGAGGCACTTCCAGATGGAAATTCCAAACTGGCAAGGGACTGCAATAAGCCACCAACCCATCTAACGGTACTGTGACTGAACAGCATAATGTTGGCAGTTTGTTTACATTTCCACAGTTGGATGGGTGCTGTGTACCTTCATTAACAGAGTTTTCCTGCTCTTGCAAAGGAGGTAAAATGCAGTGCTCCCGATATGTGAATGGCTCCAGTTGTGTAAAAATTGTGAAACCGAATATGCCACAAAAGTGCTTTCTTTTGAGAGGAAGACGGGGGGATATTTTTAAGCTTGAATCTGGGGTGGACGCAGAGCCAGGCTGGGGCTCTGGGTGTGTGCAGGGACTATTTCTTAATTATATTAGTGATTATGGTGCATGTTTTCCCCCCTTAGCTACTAAGTAGAGTATTTTAATTTTTGTATTATTGTCATTGTTTTTATGCTGTTTTTAATTTTGTTTGCCACCCAGAGTCACCTGTTGAGATGGGCAGCCATATGGAAGGAAGGAAGGAATTCCCCCATTTGTAAACTGCTGTTGATGATTGTACCAAATTAGAGCAGTACCACAGGAGCTGCACATTAGAACTGGCAGGGTTGGGGGTCAACATGTAGCAATATGGTTGCATATTTTTGTATAATCAAAAATCCTAAAGTGGTTGATTTAACACATGCCTATGAAACAGCTGAGCATTTTCTTCATGACTGGCTGCAACTTTCACACATAATCTCTTCTTGCTATATTAGAAATGCCAGGAATTGAATTTGGGGTCTTCTTCATACAAAGCAGATGCTTTAATCCTGAGCCTTCAGGTGAAAGGGATTTGAGGTTGAAGGAAGGCTACGTCCATTTACCTATTGGCACATCTCTACCATTTGAAGACGGACAGGAGTGCAGTGTTTCTGGAATAAGAGTGGAAAGAGTTGTGGTTTGCTATTGAGAGGTATGGTAAAAGTTGCATTCCCAAAAGTATGAGGGTCAGGATAAAGAAATAGCTTGGGGCAGATCCTTTGATCCAAATGTACATTTGATTAAAGTTGTTTTAGATTAAGTAACACATAAGCATATTTTTCTTCCATTCAATGTTGTCCAATTCTCTGCCTAGACAAGTCACTGCAAGATTGGCAGGATTTTTCAGATGTGGGTTGCCATTGTCTCCTTCCTAGGGCTGAGAGTAAGTGACTGGTCCAAGATCCCCCAGCTTGCTTCATACACAAGGTGGGACTAGATTTCATGATCTTCAGATTTCTAGCTTGAGGTCTTAACCAGTACATAAAAATTGCTGTCATATAAACATAATTACTCCTTGCTTATTTTATTCTGTCATAGAAGAAAATTTGAGAAATGTCCTGGTGAATTGAAACTTTGGGGAGAGAATAGATATGGCCCTGGAGCAGAGGTGGTATTCAGCAGACCAGGTGTAAATGAGGGTCTTGGCACATACAGAGCAATAGTAATGATTGGTGATCTGACTTGTTTAAAAACTGCCAATATGGATGTTTCCCACCCTGTTCTTATAGCTAATCATCATTGCAGCCCTTTACAGATTTTATTCCTTTCACCTCACAACAACTTGGTGATTCATGTTGCTCCCATTGTGTGGCCTTTGCCTAAGGCCACGCAATATGTCCACGGATAGCTTTTTATCTTTCCATAGGACCATGGTGGTTTCATCTTGGCTCCCAAAGGATCTTTACAAAGAGCTTTTTTGCACTGACCTGTCATACTAATTTTCAATTCAAAGACAATTGTGAAGGATTCTAGAGGTGATAGTTTTTCCCCCAGAAAGCAGCTTCTGGAAAAAGAGCTGAAGTGCCCCAGTTTTGTACATACCATCTTTTGAATAGTAAACTCAGGGCAGGACAGGGGCATAAGAAAACTCCAAAGGCTTATCCACTTTTCTATTTCCTAAGACTGACCCAAAAACATGATTCTAGGGAAGACCATAACCAGATCCTGTCCTCCCTCCCTGAAATACATTCCATATTAATCACACCACTCTGATACATAAATAGCTAACTGCAATATGCACATACAAATACACACACACACACACACACACACACACACACACACACACATGCATGGCAAAGAAGATAGGATTTCCAGGGTGTTCCAATACCTCAGGGGCTGCGACAAAGAACAGGGAGTCAAGCTATTCTCCAAAGCACCTGATGGCACAGCGAAGCAATGGGTAGAAACTAATCAAGGAGAGAAGCAACTTAGAACTAAGGAGAATTTTCCTGACAACGGAACAACTTGCCTCCAGAAGTTGTGAATGCTCCAACACTGGAAGTTTTTAAGAAGAGATTACATAACCATTTGTCTGAAATGGTATAGGATTTCCTGCCTAAGCAGGAGTTGAACTAGAAGACCTCCAAGGTCCCTTCCAACTCTGTTATTCTAAGATTCTAAGAGGATACAATGTATATATAACAGACTTAATTCACCTTCCAAAATGGAGAAAAAATAGATCAAACAACCATCCAAGTTTCAAGTTTCAGATTTATTTTTGTACATGCAGAAGCGTACAAGCAGTATACCTTCAACCTGAATAGAAGGAAGATAATGCCAATTCTACTAATTTTAACATAAAATAGAAAATGTTTAAGAACTAGAGGCATTTAATGAGGACTTGAAGAAATTGCTGTGTCAGGGATAGGAATATTTGAGGTCAATAGACATATCTGGAATTTTGAGAGCACATCATGGATCAGTGTTTCTCAATATCAGCAACACTAAGATCTGTGGACTTCAATTCCCAGAATCCTGTGCTGGCTGGAGAATTCTGGGAGTCTAAGGTTGCTGAGATGGAGAAACACTGCCATCAATGATCACAAAATGACTATGATGAAGTACAGTTTGCCAGTTCATACAACAGCTGTCACAATAGGCAATCTAGTTTTAAAATAATCAGCCTACTAGGATGACTTCTGAAACCTCTTCTAGATTCCCAGCATTGTTCTACTAGTTCAGGTTGTCTGCTTTTAGATTTCAGGATGTCCTTTCATAGAGAAAGTAGATAGGCCTCAAGAAGCATTTTTATTTTATAAGAAAAATCAGCGGGTTCAACATGGGGCCTAGATGCATTCTGGTACAGTAAATAAAAATAATATACTACAGGCAGTTACTTTCCATTGAGATATGCTGATTTTTCTTATTTGTTTCTAGAAATGAATCTTTAATAGAAATTAAAGCCAAGCAGGACAGGCAGCCAGGCAGATATCAAGGAAAATGTCCATGGGCATATACTTTTCGTTAAACATCCCATTTTTTTTATTATTTGTCAATTTTATATATTGCCATCATTAGACACCTGGCAGTTAGCATCATGAGACATAAACACACCATGAAACATGATCATTAACAATTAGCATAAAACCTACTCAACCTCCACCCCTTTTGGTGCTATGGAAATATGTCACAGTGAACTGGAGATCTTGTTCCCAAAGTTCTAATGCCAACTGCAATCATTTAGGCCACTTTTTAATCTTTTTTTTATTAAATTGGTATAGATACAGTTGTCCTTAATAACTATCAAGTTTCCCTTTGCTTGTTTTCTTGCAGACATTTCATTACCCAAATTAGGAAACATCAGCAGTACTAGCAATCTACCACTAGCACTGATGATGTTACCTAGTTAGGATAACCAGATGTCATGAATACTTCAGCTTCAACCACAACACAAGAGCACACAATAGATACAAACTCAAGGTTAATTGCACCAAACTTGATTGCAGGAAATACGACTTCAGCAACAGAGTGG
>JANHFN010006675.1:108985-124010 GCA_032468175.1 Toxicocalamus goodenoughensis | reverse complement strand
CAATGATGGTTTTCTGCACAACTGTCAGGTCAGCAGTCTTTCCCATGATTGTGATTCCTACTGAACCAGACTGAGAGGCCATTTAAAGGCTCAGGAACCCTTTGCAGGTGTTATGGCTTCATTAGTGATTAAAGTGGGACACTTTGAGCCTACAATATTGAACCTGTTCACAATATTCTAATTTTCTGAGATTGCGGATTTGGGGTTTTCATGAGCTGTAAGCCATAATTATCTCAATTAAGACACATCATGGCTTGAACTATCTTGCTTTGCATGTAATGAGTCTATCTCATATATTAGATTCACCTTTTAAGTTGCATTCCTGAAAGAAATGAACTTTTGCACGATACTCTAATTTTTCAAGTTTCCCCTGTATATAATTTTTCGAGTTTCACCTGCACGATATTCTAATTTTTCGAGTTTCACCCGGATTTTTCTTTTTCCATCATGCATTTGTTATGGTTCTTTACCAACAGCCTTTTCAATATAACTGTTATTGTGTTATGGCAAGAAATATAAAAACTATTTCAATTCCAAAAGAAGCAATTCAGGATTTCTTAATTCTGTGGAGAAACATATGGCAGGATAGAGAGAGGAGGGAAGGAGAGGAAGTGAAGTTAGATGATTAACATGCCTACCCTCTAATCGCCTTTCCTTTGAAAGTATCTAAGCACAGCCCTTTGGTGAGATATTTGCCTGCAGATTTCTCAGGACTATAGAATTACAGGTTTAGTTATTTTCACCATATCATTAAATCGTTGGCTTTATAGCATGAAATTACTATGCTAAACCCTAATGGGAGAGAAGGAAATACAAAATATAATAATGGCCTGCAAGATGTCGGCACTATGGGTCTGAAAGAAGATGAGAGAAAGGCAAGGGCTGGGGGGAGAGTATCAAGGGCAGTGAGCAGAGAGAATGCTCATTTACCCTCCTGATGCTGTGAATGTTTTTTTGGTACTTTGTGGTCACTTTCTGTTATGTCAATGAAATCAATTATTTTATTTTCTGTAATCCTTTTTGAAATGTAATTCACAATCTTTCCAGAAAAAAATTGTCCATATTAGGTCTATATTATTCAGCAGGATAACAGGCTTCATGTTATCTTTCAATTCAGAGTCTAAAAATATAGCATCAGAGATGACGCAGTATTTTTATGACTCAACACTTGCATAAACTCCTCCAGAGGGTCACATTGCACAGCCAATAACTGATTTTAGCTTTCTGTGGCTTTGTGTCTGAACCATTAGTTGTGCCAAAGAGGGGTGTGGAATAAATAGTTATACACTGTTAAAAAAATCAGTTAACTAGTTCTGCTAGGACATATAATAGAATTAACTAGTTCTTGTAATTAAGTCCCAAATCCACTATAATTCTTACCAAACTGTGAGTGTATAATTCTCAAGTAACCTTAAGTACTAAGAGACTAATAATGCAATTCTGTAAGTTCTATTTTCTTCTAAAAATTAACAGGTTAACAGAGTTGGAAGGACCTTGTAGGTCATCTACTCCCACCCCTCCACCCAAGTAGGAGACCCCTACACCATTTCTGACAAATGGCAGTCCAATCTCTTCTTGAAAGTCTCAAGTGATGGCGCTCCCACAACTTCCGACGGCAAGTTGTTCCATTGGTTGATTGTTCTCAATGTCAAAAAATTTCTCCTTATTTCTAGGTTGAATCTCTCCTTGATCAGCTTTCGTCCATTATTCCTTGTATGGCCTTAAGATGCTTTGGAGAAAAGCTTGACCCCTTCCTCTCTTTGGCAGCCTCTCAAATATTGGAAGATCGCTATCATGTCTCCCCTTGTCCTTCTCTTCACTAGACTAGCCAAGCCCAGTTGATGTAACCATTTTTCATATGTTTTAGTCTCCAGTCCCCTAATTATCCTGGTTGTTCTTCTCTGCACTTTTTCTAGAGTCTCAACATCTTTTTATAGTGTGGTGACCAAAACTGGTGTGGTCTTACTAAGGCTTTATAGAGTGGCATTAGTACCTTACTTGATCTTGATTGTATCTCTCTGTTAATGCAATTTAGGATTGCATTGGCTTTTTTGGCTCCTGCTGCACATGCTGACTCATATTTAACTGGTTATCCACTAAGATTCCAAGATCCCTCTCACAGTTACTGCTTTTAAGCCTGGTTTCACCCAGTTTATATGTGTACTTTTGGTTTTTCTTGCCTAAGTGTAAGGACTTTACTTTTCTTTACATTGAATTTCATTTTGTTAGATAGGCCCAGTGTTCAAGTCTATCAAGATCCATCTGAATCTTGAGCCTATCTTCTAGAGTGTTAGCTATTCCTGCCAGCTTAGTATCATCTGCAAATTTGGTAAATTCCCCTTCTATTCCCTCATCTAAGTCATTAATGAAGATATGATACATGAACCTGATGGTTACTTCTGAAAACTTTTCTATATGTGTAAATGTGGAGTTTCAGTACTGATGACTATTTCATACCAATTCTGGCTATGAGAGTTCTTACAAATTGTTTGCTTTATTAGCATTTGTGTAGTTTGAGGAGCATTGGAATGTACTTTGGCTGTTCTACACAAACAAATCAAAATTAAAGCTATCCCTAAACCACCAGTAGACATTTGGTTTTAACCCAGACCACAAATTGAGAATACACACATACACACACTGATCTAATATGCTGGTTGAATGCTATTAACTGTCTATAAACAAAATAGTTTAACCCAAATTTTTCAACAGATGTGTTGAACAATAATGGCTAGAAGTATGAGACTGGTGCTCTAATAAGCCATATTTAGGAATTGAATAGAAATGAACCCAAGTGACTTGAATGCAGATAAAATGGAAAGAATAATGATTATCACACCAAGCAACTTGTTTCAGCAAGTTGATGAGAAGATAGTTATGGCAACATCCTTCCATTTAAAATGAAGGAACAATAATTACACAAAAATATCAAAAATAAGCAGCACTCATTAATTTACTTTTGCCAGCCTCAATGGAGGAGAAACCCAGGAAAAGGTAGAATTATAGCTTCACATAGAACAGAACAAATCAACCCAAAGTTCTCACTCAAGGCACAAACGAGCAAACTCAGAGTATCCTACACATTAGGGGCATTAGGTGCAGCAACATTATGTGAAGACCCAACTCTCTAGAGAAGGTTCCAATGCTGGGAAAGGTGGGAGAAAATAGAAGAGGGTAACCAGTGGCAAGGTGCATAAACTCAGAATAGGGAAATTTTGTAGTGTATGGTAGCACTTCCACCTCAGGTGATCTGAATAGCTGTAAGGCTTTAAGGCTTAAATACTTATTGACATAATCTTTCCTTGAATGGCAAGGAGGGGGGAAATTGTCAATGGTTTACAGTGCTGGTATTTTTCAGCTTAGTTGGCACCCAGCATACTCCCAATCAATCTTTACATACGCATCATAGCAAACACACACCACACTCAGTTCAGCTGACAAAAATAGAGCTTGATGCTTATTTGTTAAACATCAGCAAACATCAACACTTTAAACTGACAAAAATGGGATAAAAGGCAAGCAAAAGCAGGGAGAGGAAAGCACAAAAAACAATTTACAAGATATACAGTAGCTATATCTTATATAACTATTTGCCTTGTCATAATCCATCCTGAAGATCAACCTTTCTCAAGCAGGGACTCTCTATCTATAGTAGATTAAAAAGTGTGGTCTCCCAAACTTGATAGAGATGGTGTTTGTTACAGTCTACATCAAATTAAGGAAGCTTGCCAAAAATGCCTTTGAATATTGCGAGTTGGTAGTTATGTTGTTGGTTTATACTCTGAGCTTGTCCGGGTTTGACAATCCAAAGCACACTGAAGATGTCTCCTTGAATGAGGATGAAACTTTTGCAACCAAATCACCAGACCAACAACATAAGCTTGCCTTGGCCTGAGTCTTAAAGGCTTGTGACTTGTTTGATGTCAGGACTGTAACCTATTAGAAACATGCTTCCATGAACAATGTAACTTGTAGTCATGAGGATGGTCAAAAAGAACCCTAATGCTAAAAGAAAGATCTCCTAAATGACCTCTCTTAGCATTACTTTGAAGGAGTTGATTGACCTTTCATATCAATTTGCCTTTCTCTTCTTGAGAGATAAATTATATGTGTGTATTGTCATGTTATTCCCAACATGCAAGACAGCTTCAGAAGGAGAGAAGGTTGGTCACCCAGAAAGAAAAAAGGGATGAAACCCAAGTATCAATTACCATCTTTATAAACTCCCTAAGTAGACCCACAAAGTGATAAGTATATTTAGAAAGATGATAATAGTAGAATGAATGTAATTCACAAAAGGGTAGAGTGAACACCTAAAAATTGTACTGGGATAATGGGATCTCATGGATTGAAGAATGTTAGAACAGTGGATTTGGATCTGTTCTAAACTTCTGATTTGCACTTAATTTAGTTTTATAAATTGTGATAAAATTTGGGGCAAGGGTGAATTTAAATCAACAACAATTTAAGCATTTTCAGAACTGTGGTTGTTTGCAATGTCATATATGTTATTTTGTTTCTTTGAAAAAAACCCCAATTATACTCAGCCTTTGAAAAATAAAGTCCAAAAAAAGTGTTAGCACAATTTGGCAGCTTCAGTGGCATTTTAGGTCCCTTTTCCTTCTCTTTTTCACTCTTGTAAGTTGAATGAATCTATTGTGGAAGAAGAACAATTACATCATGCTGAAAATCAGGAAGTATGATTGGTGGCTATGTTTTAAATTCTTCTCTCCAGCGATCCTACAACAGTATTTAAGAAAAGAGTTATCTGAATTCATATTTTGTAAGCGGAATGCTACAGTGCAAGGTAATAGTGCCCCCTGCCCTCAAAACCCATTTTTAATTCATATATGGCTCTTCTTGACCTCTTGGGTTCACTTTTCTGAGCTGTCAGTTTCTGGCACAATGAATGTGTGATCCAGTACTTCTGGGAAAGTGTCCCAAGATAGATTAATTGCCTGTTCCATGATCAGAGAGAAACCTCCAACTATCAGGAGAGAAACTGGTTTCAAGCAATTCCTTTATCTCAACCATTCACCTCTAGGATCTATTTTCTAAACTTAGAAATTCTTATTTCAGAAAGGCTTCAAAGAGATGATGACAAATGTTGAGTAAACTGTTAACCTACATTACCGTTTCTAACTCCCAGACCTTCTAGCAAGCTTGGTTAATGATACCCCCCCACACACACACACACACTGGACCCAAGATGGGAAGTATAGTCCATCAACAGTTAAAGATAGGACAGTAGACCTTTCTCTCCATCGTGAGGATTTTATAACCTCAAAGCCATTTCTTCCTAGACTGATGTAAAACCCATTCTTTTTCTCTCCATGAAACTGACCAGTGTTTTTTTTCCACATGATACCTGAGCAATGAGCTATTTATAGCTACTGTGCCACAAAAATCACCAAGGCTAATACAAGCAAGTGTTTTTCTAGCTAACCAAAGAAGCATCTCTTCCTATTCCCTAGAACTTATTTCTCATCCCTGAACTAAGTGCTTGCAAGAGTCATAGAGTTGAAAGAGTTCACATGAATTCACTGAATGACCTTCCCTACTTCCAACAGAAATCCAAGCAAAATCCATGACAGATTCCTGTTCAGCTTCTATTTGAACACATCCAGACAAGGGGGACACTTCTCTAGTTATTGGCCTAGTTGAGGAAGGAAATCAAAATTATGACTACTGGTACTGTCTTTACTGTAAGGTTTCAGTAACGGAATCTTGCAAGTCTGAAAACACTTGTAATGGTATGTGAGAATGACCTTGGGAAACAGGGGGGAAAAAAGCCAGAATAGGCAGTAGTCAGACAAAGCAGCAGCTGAAGGAATGGGTGTGTGGCAAATCTCAGGAGGGACCCTCCCTAGATTCTTGGATTGTCAAAGTGAGGGGAAAAGGGATGAAATATTGTGTAAATGTAACCTTATAATAAAGCTGAAGCTAGTACTTCTGGGACTGCTGCTTCTCAGAATAACCCTTGCAAATCTGGCATCACACTTCTCCCTTTCCTTGCCTTTACTTTCCAGAGAAATAGGCTGGCTTCCTTTTGAGATGATTTCTCCTTCCCCAATCTTTCTGTGGGTTGAGATATCCCTTGTCTGACCATTGCTCTGGCTTTGGATCTCCTTCCTGTTTTCTGGACATATTCTTACAGCCTATTATGCTGATTAACTGAACCTTGAATTGCTTGTAGCGTAAGAAAAAAAAATCCCTAACTTTCAATCAGAATCTGCCTTCCTTCCATCTGAATGCCTGATTTTTATCTCCCTTGGAAAAAGGGCAAAAAGGTCTTGGCCTTCTGTTACGTTATGTTACAATATTTAAACTACCATTATCTCCTTTCTTTGGAGACCTGCATTTTTTAAAAAACTTGTTTTTGGTGTCATGGAGGTTCTGTGAAAAGAAGAGTGGGACCTAACCTGAGTAAACAAGCAACAAATAACATAGAGAGGTTTCTATTCCTAATGCTCATCTAATTTTCCTTTGCAGCAGAGTGCTGAGTGGTAGGCTGAGCCTCTTCTTCCAATTAGAGCTTATGTGCTCATAACTTGATAAGCCTTGCTGGCAAACTCCCAACCATGCACCAATATGATGGAAACAGAAGACAGAGGAAAAAAATGCCTCACACAAGTAAGAGAAGAATGGCACAGGCTTGGCAGTTGCCATTTCTTCCTAGAAGCTATCTGTTTTTTTTAGGAAAGTGTTGCTTAGATAGGACTCTGAGGCTGAGGGCTTGAATTTGGAAACAGGACCCAGGCCAGTTATGAATCCTGACATTCCAACCTCTCATCAATAGTCTGTGCTCACAGAAGAGAAACAAATGTGAGAGGAAACATATCAACACATTGCCTGGCATCAGGTTCAGATACTTCTTTTCTAAAGGAAGGTCTGCTGCTAAGGCCACACAGCTGCCGAGCTCCAAATGGCTGCTTAAGTGCTCCACACTTTCCCTCCTTATTGATAATATCTAGAGAGGCCTATTGGCTGAGTTTTAGCGGTAGCCCATAAATCTTAGTGAACCTTAGTGAATATCTGTGCACCTGAAATATCACCAGCTTTCTTTAATTTCAAAGCATCCTCAGCTCATTCTCTTTTTTACTTTTTTTTCCCCAAATAAGTTTTATTACAGAAAAGTAAAGAGCTACATTTTCTGTGGGGGAAAACTAGAACCTTTGGAAATTGTTAGTCCAGAATAACTAAATTTCTTTTAAATGACACATTGATTTTTTCTATGGCCTTTAAGGAGTGCAAATACGTGCAAATTATTGTTTATTTCCAAAATATTGGTACTCAGCAACTTGAGTTTGCAATTTGAAGGAACAAATGGGAACTATAACAAAATGTCTTAAAGAAAAATGCTCCTATACAATGAGTCATGCCCGCTTCCAGCAATTTTTCTTTTTTTCTTTTCAAAATTACAGGTATGTGCTGATATCTCTTTTTTTTCTGGCCTACTATAGCTACAATCTTGTAATCTTCACTGGCTCTGTTCTCACAAGACAAATAACTCACTCATCTCCTTTTCCAGTTTATACACTCCTGGTCAGGTACCAGCACAGGTTTGGATTGGTTTAGGGATAAATCTAACTCCCTTGAGTTAGTTGCCTTTGATTTGTATAATAAGTCTCCCTCCCTGACTGATCCTGTTAAAAGTGAAATGGGAATGGGCCTCTATGTGTTTGATGTTTCAGGATATACTAGTGATGCTGCTGCTGCTGAAATAACCTCCAAATGTCAAAAGAAGCTTCTTTGAGCAATTAGCACGTTTATCCAACTAGCAGGATAATACAGGCAACTGTTCTCTGATCAGTGCCAGCCTTTCTTCAATTTCATATATAGGTATTATCCATGACCAGAGGGAGAGCCTGTAGGCAGGCAGTTGTCAGGTTTAAAGGATGGTTGAGTGAGCAGATTCACAGTCTAGTTCCAGAATTGTCACAAGAGACCAGCTGACTTCCGTGGCATTGAGTACCTTTGGCCAGCTACTTAGCAGCCACATCCATTTCTGGGCAAGAATAGTTCTTCTTCCCTCTGCTTAAGTGAATTGTTGCCATGGGGCAGCCTCAGGCAGAAACACAGCTTATTAAACGTATAAGGAAAGGAGACAAATAAGCATCTCAGGGTAAGCAATTGTTATCAAGTTGCTTGGAAATCAAAGATACCGTACTACCAGTATCAGGACAATATGTAGACTGTTATATTGAAACACCAACGCAGTTATTTTCCAAGAGGGAAATGTTTTGAAAGCCAATGGTTAGTTACAGAGAGAAAAAATGATTAGGACCGAATCCTTCTCCAGTTTAATTAAGAAAGGCTAAAAGAGAGTGCTCATTAAGTCTTCCTCAAGTGAAGTGTTGATGCAAAGTAGCATGATGTGTCTGAAGAGCTGTGGGAGGGATTACAGGTGCCAGTTCTGCCTCTAATGATGCCAGATTTACTCTTCTGATCTCTATCTTTGTCACATTTACAGAGAAGGACAGGATGCTGCTGCCATAGACTGATATGTAGATATAGGTAGAAACCTCTTTGCACAGAAAGTGCTGACTTTAGCATGTGCTGAAGGAAGACTGGGAGCTTGCAGTGAAAAGGTTGCTGTTGTTGTTACTGTTGTTATTATTGCGATCCAGGATAATATACTGCTTATAGGATTGACCTACAACTAGGAAGGAACCCATTAAGTCCGTACTCAGTCACTGAAACTATTGAGCTGTCTATGGCCCTAGGGATGTGATCCTTTTTGTGGTCAACAAAAAGCTTCTTTAATATAATTGCTGAAGACCAAAGGAAGACTTTCCACCATTTTGAAGTAGAAAATAGATAGGGATTATAGTTTTAAAAAAAGCCCTTCCAATACTTCAACAAAATTATTCTCCAAACTTTAATGGCTCCATAATTTTCTAAATATCATTCTTCCAAAAATATTCAGCAGAGCCCTTGGGCACCCAAAATTTGCCTATTACCCAAAATTTGCCTATTGCCTATTACCCAAAAGAAAGCCAGAAAATCTAACAAATAAAAACATTTGTTAAGAATTTCTTTTGTGAGATTAGGTTTAGGATAGAGGCTTTCTTGTTTATGCACAAAAAAAATTCAAAAGCATTTTCTCATCTTCTAGACATCTGCTTTATCATTGCTGGATCTGGGTATGGACCAGGTGGATCTTGTTGGGTAAACAGATTCAACAAATAATCTGTAGTTGTATTATTCTTGTCATCAATTTTTCTTAAGAAGGAACAACTTAGTGGGTGGCTGAGAGATGCTGTATTTTGGGAATCCTAAATCCAAGTGAGGAAGTGTCGTAAAATCTGAGTTTTATGAAGGGAATTCTAGTTTTTTTTTTGCTTTTAAAACATGTAGAATCTATTTTAGAACCTCAGATTGAAGATTTGGCATAACATTCACCACCAGCAATGGCATTTGGAGTTGGGAGTTCCTGGGCTACAGGTTATCTTCCCCACAATAAAAGTGCTGAAGAAGAATTGCTTTAGTGGGGAACTATTCCAGATCATCCAAACTTTGTAAAATTAATTTCTTTCATGAAAGTGTGGCCACAAGCTTCATAAGAAAAACCGCAGCGAGATTTCCAGCCAGCAGAATACACTAGCGAGTGTATTTAGGACTGGGACCACAGGGCCAACGGGATATGACTCATGTTGAATAAAGCATAGAAACAAAACAAAGCACAGATGATTAATAGTGCAAAGAGCCATGTGGGTTATTCTTGGTAGGAAGAAGAAAGCAAGTGATTACTGGAAGAGCTTGGAACAATAATGCCCTGTTTGGAGTTCGGCAGCCAAAGCCTATGGAATTTTTTGTTGCATAAGGGCTGAAGATGACTGTGAGAACAGAGGCCTCATGCAGATGGCTGGAGCTCCTATAGACAGCATTCTTTAAAGCAGAGAATACAAGAGATAACTACCAGGAGAAGAATGTAGGAATTTGTTCCATGCCTAGCAGATTAGGGTACAATAGCAGTGGCCAGATCATTTGGGATTACAAGATAAAGACTCCCTAGAATGAGTTTAACCAAGTAAACTTCCGATTTTATATGGAAGCATCCATATAATTTTCTTGGAAATAATCTGTAAGTGATTTTTGCCGTTATAACTTGAGTTTGTATTTCCAGCCCTGGAATTGCCCAGTGGCCTCCCATTGAAATACTATGCATGTCTAGATCCAGAAGGTAGGGAACAAAACAAAGAATTTTGATACATTCTTGCAAGCATCAAGGCATTGATCATGAACTGATCACCCCTAAACTGCTCCTTATAAATCTATGCTGAGCCTTAATGGGTATGGGCAATTCTGTGCATTTAATTTGGCTAAATTTCTTACTTGACCAGGCACAGATTATATCTGTATTCAGGAGAAATTGTCTCCACCAGTATTTCTACTTATTTTTATGGCAAACCCTAGAACACGCAGTTTTCTGCCCATGCTTTGAGAAAAGTCTCTTTGCCCTTCACATTCGATCTCAAAGGACAAAAGAAAATGGTTTCCAACGGGAGGATAATTAGTTAATCAATCCAATCCCTTGGATTGTTAGTGGCTTTCTGTATTACACAAGCTACTTGTATTAGCATCCTGCCTTTTATTATGGGCTCATCTCTCTACCATTCTACACCTACCTAGTTGCAATTACATTAAAAAAGAAAGACATCATAGGAAAACTCTTTGACCTCATAAAAAGGGGCAGCCAGAGAGATTGCATAGTGATAGAGTGATGGAAAGAAATATAATACTGGCATTTTCTCCACCTTAACTGCCACTGTCTGAATTTTAGCAGATTCTTGGTCCTCTTAAATATTTGGAAGACTCCCAGTTAATCTAGCTATTTTAACATTCAGATGGGCTGGTTTTCACTCATCTGTGCTTTGATCCCTAACCCAGTTCTGGAGGCAGTCAACTAGTGCCCTCTCAATGTTTTAGATAAGACCTGCTATAGGTATTTGCCATTAATCATACATTAAACTTGCCATGATTAGACAACTGTCAGTTATAAATCACATAAACACAGACATAAATAAATTGGAACTCAACATCACCTGAAAACCTTTGCAATGTTGATATGTATATTCTGATACTTTCTTGAGGTTGTCTTTTCACAGCTTTCCCAATAAAAATCATGCCCTGGTTATTTTCTGAGCCATGAAATGTCCTGAACACACAGTCATTGGCTAATCCTGCTCCCCAGTATTTTGCAATAACAGTCGTACTGCAACAAAACATAGAGGTCCATTCTTAAAGTTAAAACAAAGCTTAAGCAAAGCCTCTTTTATTGCTTGCCAGTCTACATCTGTAAATGCAGGATCAGTACAGAGAACTTAAAATTTGATAAACTTTATCTGATTCAGATTAGAAAAACAAAATTTCACCAGTTCAAAGGATGAAAAAAATGTCAGAAACCTCAAGAGTTTAAAACAGAAAAAATGTGTGAGACAGTATGTAGTAGAATATGTATGTGTTTGTAATAATTCAGTCCATACAAAAATGCAATAGTGCTTTCATGATTTTTAATCTCCTAGTAATGTTGGTTAACAGCAACAACTAGGAATATTTTTCATGTGTGAGCAGCAGAGCAAATAAATATCTGTAACTTTGTTCTCTCACCATGTCTTCATATTACTTCTAGAATACTTTTTGGGGAATTTTGCAGAAGAGGCATGAAGCAGAAAATGTGTGTCATTCATCAACCTTTGAATTAATTCTTTTCTCCAATAAATATATACAAAGAAGATTTGAAAGTAATCTGGACAAATTTTCTGTCCATTTTATAGGAAAAAGCTTATATACACAAGTATATATTATATACATAGCTAATTAATAAAATACTAGTAATAAGAGAAGTGAACTCTTTCCACGTTCAGCTTCTTGGCATTTTGTGTGTGTGTGTATGTGTGGAAGGAGAGAGGGAGGGAAGGAAGGAAGGACTTATTCTTTCTTAACAAAGATTCCCAGGCAGGCAAACCATCATAATTTTTCACATCATGGTTTTTTTTAGGTTAGATTCACTTTCAGTATAATTGCCAACCCTCGAAATCCAGGCTGCCAAATACCTATAAATGATTTACCAGAAGATCTTATCTCCTCTGGGCAAAACACATTGGAGAACAGCGAGCTGTGAATCATCGATAGCTCTAGCAACACATCCTCTATAAATCTGTCCCAACTGTTTCCATGCAGAATTTATGATGGCAGAGGATGCAATCAAGCTGTTTTCAAGAAGAAGATTATGATAATGCAAAGTAAAAAGATATAGATTTAAGGGAATAAGCCATGGAAACACCCAGAAAAGTGGTTCCCAATTAGATACTCCACCAAACATTTTGTGACTATATCTGTAGTCTGAATTTATATTTTTAATAGTATTTTATTCGTATTATATATAGGTTTTGTACAGTTTTATCCTTTTTAACACTGTAGGCTGACCCCAGATTAATCCTGTGGTAAGATGGGCAGCCAATAAATTTAAGAAAGAAAGAGAGAAAGAGAGAGAGAGAGGATGAAAGAAAGAAGGAAGGAAAGAGAAAGAAAGAAAGAAAGAGAAGAGAGAGAGAGAGAATGGCTGGGACATTCCAATGTATCTGGAAAGTGCCAGATATAAGGAAGTGGTTCAAGAAAGAGTGTATGAATAGTATCATGGCTGCTCATCTTTTAAGTGCCAAAGGTTATTAATTAAGGTATAAGACCCAGTGAATAGAAACTCTACTGGGAGAGAGAGACAAAGAGACAAAGAGAACTATTAGAAACAGAATTGCAAACAAATATTTGAAAGAAAAAACACGAGGCAGCAAAAGAAACCAGAATGACTACCCCCAAAAAAGCTTAAGGAATATTTGAAACAAACCAAATATCACATATAGGAAATGGAAAGACAGGTAATCACAGGAAAAGAACCAAAACAGCCTGGATTCCTGCACTAAATAAGTGTTGGGATTTAATGGCCCAAACTGTCCTTTCTAATTTCCTAATTCTATTAATACAGTTCTGTTTGAGGCTGGGGTGAAACAAATAATCCAGGAATGATTGACATTCTCAGCGAGGTGCCTTACACGTGTGCTACACTACTATGTCACCCATATCAGCAATGAAAGGCACTAAATTGGGGGAAGACACTGGGATGCAGAAGGCCACATAAACAATTTTTAATGTCCCATAAATTATTAGCATCTAAATTCATTTCAGGATAGAAATGAAGTGTACTTAGAAACATGCATGCCTGGTTTTGTTTAGGAATATAAACAACAACAGAACATGACAATAGCTATAGAATGCAACATGGATGAAATATATATAATTTACAATAAATTAATATATGTATATTAATGCAGAATAACCCTAGCTTTGTGCTTATGTTGTATAATGCTTCATCATATGTCTCTGGAAGAATGCCCAGAGAAATTGTTTCCTTTGGGGTAAGAAAAAGATGGGAATGATATGGTGTTTTTGACCATGTCTGTTCATATATGCACAACCTGAGCAAATGGAAGAAGACAAGCATCTGGACAGATCATTCTGATTGCTAGGCAACATCAATTTGCTGAAGGAAGAAGCCTATCCACCCTCTCTTGCAACCACCAGCAATGCATCTGTGCAGAACCTTGTCACCATTTTGCCTGCTGGTTAGATTCCAGCAGCTCGGATTTTCCCTTGGGTAAAGACTAGCTGCTTAGGAAATATTCCCACTTTAACAAAAGATGAGAAGAATGCACCAACTGCTCATGCAGTACCACAGAGCAACATTCCTGTTCAAATATGAATGCTGTGTAAAAATTGACTGCCATTTCTCAAGGACCACCCTGCGATAAGATGCAAATAAGAGCTTGGAGATACAGTATGTACCAAAAATATCCCACTACGTGATAATGAGATTTTTTTTTGCCATTCTGATTTAATATGGCTGCATTCTTCCTGCCACAGTATCAATATGTATATACTTAATTGGTTAGATGTAAGTTTAACTGGATTTATAGTGGGAAGAGTGAACATTCACAAGAAACCTAAGGAATATCAGAAATTTTCCATGAAATATTACTGCTAAAATAGTTGCAAACCTATTCTTCTTGTCCTGTCTGAGGCTGTTTTGCCTTCTGAGGATAGCTTAATCACCACACTTCTAGCAACAATACAGTATTTATATTTCTGAATGGTATTTATTTTAGTGATTAGATGCTGTGACTATCACCATTTGCTACAAACTTAGGGTTATGTTCTTATAAAATGTCTAACCAAATGCATTTGTTCAATGCATTATGATCAGCTGGTTAGTTAGTTAGTTTTTCATAGCTTATCATCTTGTGAAAATGCAGCTCAGTTGATTGATGTATGAATTCAGAACACTCTTTGCTGTGTGCTATGCAAATATTTGATGCCACAATCAACAACCTCCTTGCTAATGTTGCTTTCCTCTTCAACGTACATCTGAGATTGGGCTTATCGATATGTTATTTAAGTAATACATGAAAATAAAACTCCTGCATGAGGCACATGACCTATTTTTTATTTATTCTATGCCAGTGAATCATTGGCATAGTTCCAATGTTATAGCAGCAAAAAAAGCAATTTGATGACAAACTCCTTCACTTATTTTCTTTTTTTGTTAGGATTCAGCAATCAGACACAACTTAGAAACAGAACATTGTGTCACTTGTGCAGGAACAAACTTGATAGAAAACTTGGCATGTTGATTCAGACATCATGAAAGCTTTACCCCTTGTTGCTGAAGTACTTATATTCAAATCTGTTCTGCCTTAACAAGTTCCTTTCTTTAACAAGACATTTATGCATCATACTATAAACACAGAGAATAAGCATAGTAATTGTAAGCTGCCCAGAGCCTTGGCTGAGAATGGCAGCTATTGAAATTGAATGAATGAATGATAATCTTATTTTATTTTATTTTATATTTATTTACTTGCTTACCTACCTATCTCTATCTGTCTGTTTATCTGTATCTATCTATCTATCTATCTATCTATCTATCTATCTATCTATCTATCTATCTATCTATCTATCTATCTAT